>OZ012706.1:29713192-29888605 GCA_963942595.1 Cylloceria caligata
AATGGCAGTCGATAACCGAGTCTACGTAGTAGATTCCAAGCTTCGAAATTTGCCGGTTGACTGATAGCGCAGACTTTGCTCCTTTTTTTGCGTATAAAACTACCCGCAACTCCAATGCAACGAGGTTGCCGATTTCACTCTCTCCGACGTTAAAATCGCTTTCCCTTCCTCTGCAAAATTGAAATAAAAGCAAAATGTTAATAGTTATTTTTACGGGAGCAAAACTAAAGCCGAGGAATTTTATCGTAACCGAAATCAAAGTAAAAATGCGGAGTTACATAAACCCGTAACACCTGCCCCCTTAAAACGATTATTAGGGGAAGCCTAATTTTCTTTAGTGTTACATATGACTAAACAACGGCGAATATCGAACGTTACTTCCTAGTTACAATGTATGTTTTCTTAAATTCTGTTTCTTCATATAACTCGTAATATTATCACAGTTACATATATTTGCTTGGTTATTTTGCTCTCTTTTTGTTTTTTTTTCGTACCTCAAACGTTATTAACGTTTAATTACTTGGTTAAAATATTCTTTTCCTCGTTTTTCTATACCATACATCGGAGTGGTAAACTTGAGTTAAATAGTAACTACGGACGAATGTAGTAATATTAAAGTATGCATTTTATCATACGGACTTGGTGTTAACTCAGCGGCTCGTGAACGCTGATTTTTGAAATTCTTGACATTTTTGGAGTTCTCAGCGTTTTTGAAGTTCTTGGCGTTCGTGAATATTCTTTAGAGTTATAGGTGTTCTTGAAGTTCTTGTAGTTCAAAGCGTTTTTGAAGTTATTGGCATTCGTGAAGTTTCTTTAGAGTTGTAGGTGTTCATGGAGTTCTCGGAGTTCTTGAAGTTTCTTTACATGCTGCACAACTCCGCGTTTCTATTTTCTTCACGAATGACAACGTGTAGCACTGGATAGACAAGATTATTGCCTTGTCCATACGATGCTGGACGACCGTATGAATGCTTGTGTTGTTTTTCTTCGACGATGGTTGGCTGCAGATGATTAGATATAAGAATTCGTCGTTCGTCTGGTATAGAAACGGGTGCTTCCTTTTACTCTGAGAACATGTAGATGCCTGGTTGAAATATCCATTGCGGTACGGTGTCCCTCAGAATGAATGACTTCTAGATTCTTATTTCTGTGAGACATAATGTGCACTACTATTGTAATATGCGATATCATAATGTGATCAGACATTGTTATTATATTTTTTTTGTTTTATTCTCATTATTACTTTTTTAAATTTCTGTATGCATATGCGTATATGAATTTCGTTATTATTGTCATTATTAATATAATTTTTCTCTCTATTTCTTTATTTATTTATCTTTATATGTATATTGCCAAGTGCAACGCCTTTTTTTTCTTAAGAGGCAGAAAAGACAGAAATGAAACAAATCTGTGATTTTATGAATCAAAATCTGTATGTATGTGTATGTTTATATAGATTTAGCTAGAGAGGTATTCGCATTAAGGGATCTTAAGAGTACAAACTAGCAAGCAAGAAGCAGATTTCATAAAAAGAAATATAATAAGGCATGCCGGCTAATAGCCGTTGTAACGGAAGCCTCGCGATCATTATAAGAGCGAGAAGTCTGACAGCGAGTAAGCGAGAACCTCGGTGTAGGTACCGAACACTGCGGGCACTAGGCCATCGAACCTGGTATAAAAACGAGCTTCCGAAATTCCCTCGATGAAATAAACAGCAGGTCAGCAACCGGCTGGCCTTGCTGGGAGAAGAGGGGAAGGCGGTAGGCGCGGCAACGGCCGAAATAAAAATTAATAAATCCGGTAGATTTTAAAAAATGTACAGCGACTAGAAGAGAGAGGGGTTAGACATTGGCGAGGCCTATAAAAAGGCCTGCACGAGAGGAGGAGAGACAGTCTTCCAGACCAAAAAGTGAAGTGTGGAGTCTACATTTTACATGTGAAACAAGCAAATTTTGGGAGTATAAGTCGAGAACAAGCCGAAAGAGAGAAGAGAAAATTGGAGAGAAATAGAAATTTAATCAGGATAAGCTCACTCCCTAGTGTAGAAGGTGATGGAGCATGTAAATATCGTTAATCATTAAGTCAAAGTGCATAGGCGCGTAGAATTTATCAATACAATTAAACAAGTTTTCTCAAAAAGAATAAGATTAAGAAAATAGGGATAAGCATATAGAGTAAGTGCAACGAGTAAGCAGAGTATCTTTAAGTAATAGAACATTTCGGAGGAATAAAATCCGTCGTATGGGATTTAAACTTTTTTTTTTAAGCGAGATAAACGAGAATCGAAGAATCGTATGAGTGGAAGAGGGAAAGAGAGAAGGAAATACGGGAGAGAAAGAGAAAAGAATTGTAAATAGAGTTTATACACTCTATCCAAGTAGTGAGCGTGTGCGTGAGGCGGTGTATGTGTGGGCAGCAAGGGAATACCCGGGCGTAAACGCGCCATCGAGGTACGAGCCCGAGAATACCAAGAATTTATGCTCCAATAAGAGGAAATAATAATAAAATAATCGAGGGAATTCCCAAATTTTGATACAGAGCAGAAAATAGAATTAGGAATTGTAGTAGATAAAACAAGTAGAATTAAATGAGAATAAGTAGGATTAAATGCATAGGAGGAATAAGTATGGATAAGCAAATGTCGTATCGGAAGATATTAATAATAGAGTGTGTCTGAGCAAAATAAGTGTGGAAGAAAAGAATTGTACATAGAGTTCATACACTCTATCGAAAGAGCGAATGCGAGGAAAAATAACTAGTGGAGTGAAACATTGGTACACCAAGAATATAGTAAGACCGCTGAATAAGAGAGTGAGAGAAAGAATTGTAATTAGAGTTAGTACACTCTATCGAAAGAGTGAGTGCGAGGCAAGTGACTGGTGGTATGAGTATGTGTGTGTCTGGAGCGTACAGCAATACCGCCGCACGGCAAGAAAAACAAACCGTCGATGATACCGAGAATAGATGCATGCCAAATAAAATTATAATCGTCGAAATAATTGCTAAAATTGCGGAATTAAATGGTCATCCTAGAAAAATTCGAGGGACCGTCATTAAAAAGTGACATGCTGTGAAGTTGTTTCTCTTCTGAATGAAGCCTCACTGTCAACTACTACGAAGTCTATATTAATTAGCCATGTGATCGAGCCCGAAAACCCACGATAAATAAAATTTATGTGAACGTAAAAAAAATTACCGTTACAAGCTCAAGGTGGATTTGCTTACGTGAGTATTAGTTGTTGGATGAATTTTTCCTTGCTTAATTCCTGTGCATATAAATATTCTCATATTTATCATTTGTGGAGCGGAAGTAGAGCCTGTGTTCCCTTATGGCGCTTTTGAAGTCACCCCGATTGTTGATAAGAGAGTGGATATCCGCGGTGTCGGCTTGCGGCAGGTGGTATGATTTAGGTTCTTCTTAGGTGCGAAAATGAACGTAACTTGGTTCTGCTCTTAGGTACAGGCCCAGAGTCACATTTATAATCTGGATGCTGTTAGAATTTTCGTCTGTATCCATTGTTTAGATGGGTCTCGAAGGTTACGTAGGCTCTGGCGTATCATTGTTGTGCGATGCCGTCTGCCCGGTGTTAGTACCACTTACGATTGCGATTTTACACGTTCCAAACATGGAAGGCCGTCCCGATAACGATTGTTTCATGCGCGCTGTACCTACACCGTTATATCCTGAACCATTCATGAGAAGCGCGATTTTTTCATTGGTTTTTCGTTGTAAATTATCTCCAGATTCGGCTGCACATCGACGCAATGACTCCTTGAATGGTATTTGTGACCGCTCATATCCTCGATAACGTGTAAACCCGTACGAATGGCTTCTTCCCCTATAGATTCAGCAACTCGGGTCAGCAGTGGTAAAACACTCCGAAATAGACCACCGAGGAAACTACCGATACTGTGACCGCGCTGATGCGGGGAGCCTGCAAACACATTACCTATATAACCGTTTTCACCCCCTATTTGATTCTCTTAATACGCCTTATAAAGAGCACTCATATTGTTTAATGGAGTCATTTAAAATGAAGCATGAGCGTTAACGTTCCACACTCGAATGCAATAGGTTTACCCAAACGATCTCTTATATCCACCTCAATCGTCTTGAAGCAATTGTTTTGTATGAGTATGTAATTTGAGGATTAAAAACATTTTACTTGCGTTGTGCCATACGTGTGGTTTTTTGTATTTAAATTTACAATCCTGAGTAGCGCTGTCTGTGTATCACCTAGCGTATACGGTACACAAATATCGCTGTGGACAAACAGCTGATCGGGTAGAGACATATTTAGACAGGTGGGTACTTGTCCTATGCATGAAACACCTCGCATAAGCTGCAGGTGTTTCGAAGACCTCTTGGAGTTTCTCGGTCTTAGCGGCTTAGCTGTTCATCGTGTTTCTCGAAGCCCAGTATAAGCGCTATTTTACTGCTCATTCGTAATATTTTTAGAGGCTCAGGCTACAACTTTGTTACCTCAGCCTCGAGGGCAACGTACGCTTTGGAATTTTTAACATTCACAATTTTTATGCCTGCTGCTCGCAGCCCAGGTGAATCATTGATATTTTCCACAAATTCCTCATGAGTTTTGTATAAACGTCGAGGCGTTCGTTTTGTGGTAACTTCTTTATTCTTACAATCCATCCAACCAATTCTCGTATCTGGTTCTTGTAAATGTGTCATTGTACAGGGTATATGCATTTCCGATAAGCCCATAACCCAGCGACCCTTTAACGATATTTCACGTGGAAATTAAGTTGTAAAATGTGTTGTCGTATTTTCGGGAAAATACTTCGTACTGCTGTTACTCGGTAGAACAGGAAAAAAATTATCCTCGTCATGCAGTTTGGACAAAATTTCGTTTATTCGAGGCCGTGAATATTTGACGCTGGTATCCACGAGTTAAATTTTGCCGGATATCCCACCCAACTCACGAAAAATTGTTTTTCGCACCGTGTTCTTTTGTCCGTAAAACTTGATCAATCTTGAATCCTTTATTTTTCTATACACGCTTCTCATAAACACTCGTTAATTCTTCGGGGTAAAAGAAACCATCGATAGTTTCGTCTTCGAGATCGCACAACACATACGCATACAATCCCTGCCGATGTGAAACTTTTTTGAAACGGAAAATTTTTTCACTCCAATTTTTCTCGTCAACTTTTTCCGAGGTGCCTTTAGTTCTACTGATTCGAACGTAATCTCCGGGTTTGTGTTTATACGTTATGAAACGTCTCTTTTCACGGCGCTTTACGGCACTAATTGTCATATTACGCATCGCTGTATCGGCATTATATAGCGTCACGGCGGCCGGCTGCATTTTAATGCTCGAGTGTACACCATGATTGTACACATAAATCATTCGTTGTAGTATATAGGTGTAACGATGAGCATTACGATATGTGAAGTAACACGACATCTGCTCCTTGAGAGTGTAAGGACGACTGTCGGTACATTACCTATAACCGAGATCGATCCTTATCAAATTAGCGAATAGGGTTGTGAGAATTGATTAACGTAAAATATCACACGAGTCCACCATCTAGCATGCGTTCCTTGGTTAGGGGGGTCTCGAGGAAGGAAGCAACGCTTGCCTCTCCCCAATCGTCCGTCGACCGTGTGACAAATAGCCACGTATGCTAAGTAGTCGTCAAATCTATCATTTATATTCAAAATAAGTGTGATATGAGTCATCGAGAGCCAATACTGTTAAAAACACTTGTAAAGCCAGTGCGTAAATGATTCAAGGTAAGAAGAAACCTGAAACAAACTTTAATTCGTAATAAAAAAGAACCTCATTGTAATACAACCGTGCCACAAATTAACAGGACGGTTAGGCTAGAAACCGCGACTACAAAATCCCTTAATACAATCCACCTATATTGGTGTCGTATCGTTGAAGCTATAAACAAAAAAGTCTGGCATACATTCGTTCAACGACTCTAATGGGATCGATCAACAAAGAGATCTTTCAAATCCGTCTTGAAAGGGAACCATAAACTTGGCAAATCCATTGCCATTACGACGAGCCCATGTATATGGACGTCGCGCAACGAGGTATAGAAGCCTCACAAAAACAGTCGACTCGAGCTAGATAGACATTGTCAACTGGATCATCATGATAATCGATGCGTAAGAAGACCGCGATGCGTATATACGCATTTCGCCCAATAAGATAAGTAACGCCGGTGGATTTTATTGTATACTCTCGGGAAACTAATTTGCTCAGTTCAAATAAGTACTGTGCGTTGATTGTAAAGAATGGTCAGATACGTGTGTCATAATTTTGGAATAATATAAAAAGTGACAGGTGAAAGCCTAGAAATAAGAATATAACCTTGAAATAATTACAATATATGAGGTGGCTTTAGACGCTATTGGAAATAGTTTATAATAGTCCGATTAGAGTTCAAGAGCATTTAATACTAACCATGTCACCATTACTGGTCGAGTATGCGTGCCTCGAAAAGACGCAAACTGATGTATTAAGCACTGACAAGATTGATATGTCGTTGTGATGATTCGGATGAATCTTGAGCAGATAATTACGTGTGCCCATTGAATTTGTACAAATATTCATTACTTAAAATGTGCTAATTCAAATTATGCACATAGCGATATGTATCATTGCTGGTTTATGTGAATTTTTGATAATTTCATGGGCAAACTGATGTTATGCACATATTTAAAATTCTTAATGATCATGTAAACCGTTCCGGGTCATATGTTGAAATTATTCATGCAATTGTTGATACGTGTGTGAATATATTGAATTGATGCCAATGTTGATTGCTGATAAGGTGATACTTGAATTCATGCCCCTGTTGATATTTCTTATTGATGTAATTTGATAATTGAATTCATGCACCTAGTGATATTTGTTATTGATGTAATATTCTCACTGAATTTTGGCATCTATAGATAATTCATGAATTAAGATTTATATGAATTTCTGCTAAATGCGATTTGTCATATGTGGATGAAATTAATGTACAAACTTTTGAATCATTGTTCCGAAGTTCCGTTAAATGCTGGTCCATTATTGTTGGGTATGTGCTAATCAAAATAATACGAATCTTAATATTTCGTGATATTATAATTGATTTAGAGCGTAATATAAAATATGTACAGGAAATTACAATCTAGTCTGTATAACCAAGAATCCCAATGATCAGGAGAAGCCTTTAATAATAGGCCAGCTATACGGTAGTCCAAGGCGAAATGCCACATGTGCTCGTAGAATCATTGATATACCAGGTGCATGCATAAGTTTTTTCCGGTTTTTTGGTAAAAAAAAAACACGTAATTTTCAAGGGAAATTAATTTTTGTTTTATTCAAAATATTGGCCATCGGCTTCTACACATTTCGCCCATCTTTCAGGTAACTTATGAATACCATGCCAGAAAAACTGCTTGTCTTTTGCGGCAAACCATTCGTCGAGCCATTTTCCAACTTCCTCGAAATTGCTGAAGTGCTGCTCTGGGAGCGCGTGCCCCATTGATGCAAAAAGGTGATAGTCAGATGGCGCCAGGTCTGGCGAATACGGCGGGTGCAGAAAAATCGTCCCATCCAAGCGATTTCAAGGTGTCTTTCACTGATTTTGCTGTGTGAGACGGCGCATTGTCGTGTAACAAAATCACTTTGCCATGTCTTCTGGCCCATTCCGGTCGTCTTTCGATTAATGCGTGGTTTAAATTAATAATTTGTTGGCGATAGCGTTGTGTATTAACGGTTTCGCCGGGCTTCAAGAGTTCATAATACACAATGCCGCTCTGGTCCCACCAGACACAGAGCATGGTCTTCTTGCCGAAGTGATTTGGCCTTGGTGTTGAAGGACCGGCTTCGCCAGGTGAAAGCCACGATTTTTTCCGCTCCGGGTTTTCAAAATAAATCCATTTTTCGTCACCCGTCACAATTCGATGGAAAAATGATTTCCTTTCGTGGCGTTAAAGCAGCACTTCACAAGTGACTTTGCGATTTTCTATTTGACGTTCATTCAAATCGTGTGGGACCCATTTACCGAGTTTATTGATCTTCCCCATTACTCGTAAACGTCTGCTGATTGTTTCTTGTGACACATGTAATGCTTCTGCTAATTGCCGTTGAGTTTGAGTTGGGTCATCATCCAATAACTCCTGCAATTGCTCGTCTTCGCATTTTTGTGGTCTACCAGAGCGCTCACTGTCTTTCACATTGAAATCACCACTTTTAAATTGTCGAAACTATGTCTCACATGTTCTAATCGATGGAGCGTGTTCACCATATGTTTCTACCGGCAAACGTCGACTTTCAGCAGCCTTTTTCTATTCATTAAATAAGAAATAGTGAAACCTAATTTTGTGACTCTTGTTTCCCCCGCACTCTTGGACCGTGGGACAAACACGAATTGAGTGGAGGAGCGATTTGTATTATCTTCTGTGATTATAAGCATTATAATTAAAGAAAGAACAACATACAAAGACTACGGTGGTAGTACCTCGCAAATACTTCTTTACTTATCATAAACAATAAATAAAGTAAGATTGAGATACTCATGTTTCGTATTACCTGCCTTATGATCAGAAATGTAAATCAAGAAACTAATAAACAAACAAGGATAAAGAGAGAAAATTATTACAAGAGTGTGATTAAAACGCTCGAAAATCGAGGCGTTTACATCCGGTTTACGAGCAACGCGAAATTGTTTGTTTTCATCTTTGAGAAATTTTTGGAGTTCAGACCGAGGAATTCTTCTCCGCGATCGGTTTGTAGTGAAACACGTGTACGACCATTGTTATGCTCGAGAAAACATTTAAATGCCTTTGTTATCTCATGCACAGTTTTGTCGTGCAAAAGTTCGACCCAGGCGTATTTGCTGAGAATGTCAATTACCATAAGCAGGTAGGAGACGTTGTCGTTATAGCTTCTGAATGACCGAGATCGGCCTCCCAGACATCGTCAATACTTGTAACATTGTAATACAGTCGTGGAAAGACACGGTGCACGGGTTTATGAATGGTATAACTATCCTGCTGAGTCAGCCAGTCATACACGGAGTCTGCTTAATTTTTGCTACTGATTAAACGTCGCGCACCAGCGTATCCATCTGGATGCGAGGGATCATAGTACACTTTTTCGAAAGTCATCTTTCACCGCTTGTTGTGCAACTTGTTCTAAACCTTTATCCACTTTTCAAAAACTTTTATTACTCTTGTTTTCCGACGTTTTGAAGAAGTATTCCCAGAGTGTATATCGTTGCTGTCATCGTAGTCGTCGTTGGAATTATCACCGATCGCATCCACATTCATAGAATGCGTGTAGTTATGCTGAAATATCTGATTATCTTTTCTCGGTCGTTTAGTACCTCTAGATATGCCTAAATCCCACAATGTACTGTTTCCTATAAATTCACGCGGAACGCTCTTTTATCGTAGACTAAAGCTAAACTCGCGTCTGCCTTTTGCTTTGAAGTTTTTTCTAGCTCGTACTCCATCGTTTATTGGTCGACAATATTAGAATTTGGAACGAGGATACTGTGTATTGTTACACATCCTTTTTTGTCCCATCTTATGCTTTTTGATTCATCACTCGTGGGTTTGCGTAGAAACTTTAAGAGCGCAGTCGCTCGGCGTTTATACATATTTGGAACGCTTTTAACGATGTCAGCATCGCTCGTGGCTTCTGCATTATCTACCAGGTGTACAAGTCAGACAACAGATGGCGCACGAATGCAGTTTGTACTATAAAGATTTGACACTGCGCCATTTTGTTGTGTCATCAACAAGTGTCAGACGCGCACGAGTGCTAAATTGGAGAAGTGTGTGCATAGTGTTGTGTTGTTGTGTTCAATATGTCGTAATTTATACCTAACAAAGAGCATTCGCGGACAACATTAATTTTTTGTTTTCATTCGAAGGGAACTACTGCTGAATCATACCGACTAATTCGAGAAGCTTATGGTGAATATGCACCATTGCAAGATACATGTGAACGATTGTTTCGGCGTTTCAAAAGTAGTGACTTCGATGTTGCAGACACGGAACGAGGAAAGCCGCCAAAAAAATATGAAGATGTGGAATTGCAAACATTGTTGGACGAAGATGATTTGCAAACACAAAAACACCTCGCCGAGCAATTGGGCGTAAGTCAACAAGCTGTTTCCAATCGGCTACGAGAGATGGGAAAGATTCAGAAGACCGGTAGATGGGTGCCACATGAGTTGAACGACAGGCAAATGGAAAAGCGCAAAAACGCATGTGACATTTTGCTGGCTCGGAATAAAAGGAAGTCGTTTTTGCATCGTATAGTTACAGAGGATGAAAAGTGGATTTATTTTGAGAATCCCAAGCGAAAAAAATCATGGGTAGACCCAGGCGCACCATCCACATCGACCGCAAGACCGAATCACTCTGGCAGAAACAGTGTGTATTGCACACAGCGCCAAGGCATTTGACAGCCAATTGATATTGTGACATTTCGTAGAAGGCCGCACGGCCAAATCTACAAATTCATCTACAGGATTATTTTTTAATAACAACTCTCGCATAACACACCACAAGCAAGGGGCCAAGGGTAGATGCTCTCCCGCAGAGAAACAAAGCTCACATAGCTGTTGCGCTACATAATGCGTAGTTACGTGTTCGAACGAGTCATCTCCCGTATTTGTATTAATATACGGCTTATCCTGGCGCGTTTCGAAATCGTAAAATATAAATAGCGTTTCAGGGTGTCCCGCGACCGGTTCTAATTCGGTCCGTGGTTTAAGAATTTGCATATAACAACGTTCATTACAGCCATGCGAACTACGACACAACTGATAAAAATAAACACTGCATTCGAAAATCTTGTGATTATTACTCATAACGTTATCACAAGATTTACAAATGCGGTGAGTCTCGCAAATGGATTTTCGTAACTGGTTCGCCTTATTGTGGTTTACCAAAGGTTTTTAATGGTTTGCGAAACACAAGGGGTTGTAGAACATTCATCCACAATCGTCGCACGACTTCTCGCTATTCACAGCGGGGGGCACTGTTTGACTAGTACCCGCCACCGGACCAAGCACGAGCTCTTTATCAACCGTTTGGACTAACTCGATGACACGGGGCGGCACACTGCAGCATCGTGGACACTCACTCATGCAACGATGCTCGAATTCACGACGGTAAGATTTATTGCACGGTATACAATAATTCTTATCACTTGCAGCGCCCATTAGGTGGGTGATTGGCGAATAGTGTTTTAAAATAGCACTATACGCTATATTAACAACCTCAGATGGCCCCTGCATTACCAAAGACGTTTATCCATCTAAAAGCGGGGGTACACCTGTACCGAGTGAGTCCCAATCGTAAACCACGATAGCAATCTCCAAAGGTATGAGGTGTCTTTGGAAATTTGTTATTTTCGGAATACCGCAGCCTTCTAGAGGTATTTGCACACCAGTCTGCTAAACAAGAGATAGCGCTTTTTCATGTTGGTCGAGCGACGCCCCTTGCCATATACGAGTCCAAGCTATTTCCAAGTCTTTGCTACGTTCGCGTATATGTACGTTGTTTGCAAGGGCTACAACGATCGAGCGCGGAAAGCACAAATTATCACCGTTTTGTATTATACAAATCACGGAATTACTCTTCACCATTGACACACGGAGTCGCTGACCAATCGGCACCGCTACATACGTAATGGTGAATCGCAACGTGTCAGAGGCTGCGAGAACCCTCGAGCTCTGATTCACGGCACACATCAAAGCCCATAGGATTTCATCAGTGAACCGTGAAATAGGCCTCAATGATATACCCGCTCCACCGGCTGCCATCTCAACAGCAACAAAACCCACACCTATTAAATCTGTGTCATCGCGATCCTTCACGACATAATGGTGAATATCTCGGATAGAGTTACGGATACACGTGACCGGATTTATAGATACGGGTGGCTGTACTAACGCGAGATCCATCTGTCGCGCTGAAACCCCGAAACGGCGTAAATATTTATATCGCTCCACACCCGCCAGAACAAAACGATTTCCGAGCGGTAAAATATCGTCCGTATCATCGATGATAATCTTAGTGTTTTGGATCGCTGTACCCGGGCTATTATTCTTAGCATTATCGACGCCTGCTACCACGCGACTACCGCTATTATCCCCAGCATCAACTAAACCCCTTCCTATTTGATTTACGAGACATACCTCATTCTATATCGATGCCGATGACGACAATATCGAAACTGGCAGCGCTGCCGATGCTGGTGATAATGCTGTTGAAAATTCGTCTTCATCCGACGATGACGATGATGACGAGCACATTGACGATGACGAGCACATTGACGATGACGAGGGCACTGCGGAAACCAGTGATAGTATCGGCGACAGAAGCAGAGGCCAGTGAGCTGTAAAAAATCCAGAGTTGAGGATTTTTTACGCTCACTCTTCAGGGGGTCCGCGCCATGCTTCGTACAGACCTACAGCAACAAGGTCATCGTCCTCGTCGCAGAAGTCGGAATTATTCCCTACTGTACCATCCGCGTGACAGTGAGGTATCACGCGAATGCGAATCACCACCGCCGCTTCGTTCAGGTCAAAACCTTGCTCGTGAGGCGGTGATGACTCGGGGCTATCGGGGATGTTTTCAGCCTCGTGCACGATAGCCGGCACGACAACTTGTTACTGATCATCTATCAGAAAATTAATTTTATTAATTTACTCTCATAGAATAATCTAGTACTAAATATTTTTTTATAATTATTGTGACTCACCATAATCGGAGTCATGCTCGGAGTCTGTGGATGCCTTGTCTATATTCAGAGGCCTCTGCTGAACCATCACTGGCTGTTCTTTTTCTATGCCCGGCTTTTCTGGGTCAGGGCTAGCTGAGGACATCGTCGTCGTCGTCGTCGTCGTCGTCGCTGTCGCTGTCATCGTCTTCCTCCTCCATAGTTTCATCATCGGCATCTCTAAAATGCTCGGGCTCCTGGGCCTCCATTGGCCCCAGTTCATTGTTTTCATCGTCGTCGTTATCATTACCGCGATAAACCATACATCGCCGTCACCGTCGTCTGATACGCCCGACATTGAGGCGTCGTCATCGTTGGGGCTAGGCGATGTAGTGCCTGACGACGGTGACGCCAAGCATGAGTCGACGATGGAATGTTCAGCGTCGTTCTCGCTGCTACTTGACGCAAGTAGCGAGCGCATAGCTGTAAGAAAAAATTGTACATGATTCTCAGAATATAATAACTAACCCTTAAAAACACAATTTTCCGTAGAAATCCTCTATATATGGTACAAACACTGAAGGGGTTTTACATGCATGAGTATTTATCAATCTTGAAATAAATGAATGAGTAAAAAAAAATTTAGCGTCTTTAAACAAAAACGTATTATTTTTCACTCTATTGTTTTTTTTATTAAAATTTGTACTTTTTATTTAAATTTTCTAATTTCGCAAAAATATTTGTATTATTTTTTAAAAAATTGAAGAAAACACATTGCCGATGCTAACGAGTCTACGAACCAAGTTTTACTTTGATTGGTTGACGGAAAGTGTATTAATTTTTGTGAGACAAAGTGAAAGTGGATTAAAAATTAATCTACTTTTCGTTGTTATGCCGGTACTGCGTAATTGGATTATTCGGTATTCGGTATAATATAAAAAAGTTATTATTTTTGGGATCGTTTGCCGATAAGGAGATGAATCTCGTGTTATCGATGAAAACGCGAATTTATATCATATAAAAGGAAGTATTTATTATAGGCAACGATAACTTTCCGTTGTCTATTTAAAAGTCAATGTAAGAATGTACAATAATATGTTGTTTCGAGTATTTGACGAGGAACCAGCCCGTTCTCTTTTGAGTCTAATTTATAACTGATTTTCGTAAAGCAGTTGCTAACTGTGTTCACGAAAATCCCTTAATTCGTAATTTTAGCGTTAGCCTATCGTCGATCGCCAAGCGAGTCGCCTCATGCTGCGTCGGCGTTCTTGGTGTCGATCGTACGATCGGGCATTGGACTTCGTTTCCTGTCTTGAACGAATTCCAATGTTTTTTTGCTATGGAATATTCCCGAATATACGAAATACGAAGTGGAATATTCCACGGCACAATATCGTCAACCAATCGAAGTAAAACTTGGTCCATAGACTCATTGGCGCTGACAATGTATTTTATTACATTTTTAAAAATAATATAAATGATAATATAAATTTTTAATCATAAAAATTATCTTTGCTAAATAAAATTTTTTTTTATAAAATTCAAAAGACGATAACATTTTTATCTTCTCGTCGTTCAGTCATGTTAAGATGGATAAATATTTAAATAAGAAAATATATTTTTGGGATGATTTAAAAAATTTAAATGAAATAAAAAATACAAAATTAAAATAAAAAACAAAAGAGCGGATAACAAAACTTTTTCATTTAAAGACGACAAATTATATATATAGGATTTGAGCACGAATTACATTTTTTTTCAAATTTTACTTACCGTGGCGCTTTTCGACGGCCATAAGTAAGCCACTCAGCGGCCTGTGTAAAAGGCCTCAGTAGCGCGCAAGGTGCTCAACCACATGTTGTTGGATGAAGTTGGGTCGTCGTTGCAGCGTACCACTCGTGTAAGCCGCGGTAATTCTTTCAACACCACAACGTAGCAGCACTTCACTAAACCTCGCGAGGAGGCGCTGGAATGTGAAATTCGCGATATTTACGAACCAGCGCTCGGTAAAGCGCCGTGCCAATCGCGGTTCGCGACGGATGAATACGCGGGCCGTTGCGCGCACTACAGCCAAAAGAATACGTCTACGGGAATCCATTAAAAAAAATCGCGACATAACGATACTACACTGACAGTATGAGAGTTGTAGAACGTTTGAACATTGAATAATACGAGAACTGCGGTTTCACGCAATTTTATACTTTAACTCGAATATCCCCACTACCCTCTATGTGTGTTGACTTCCCTACAAACACAGAAATCGAAGAAAAATTGGATGGATAGCAACCTTGAGCCCCTGTACAGTGTCAGAGTGTCTTCACAGGGGTTGGGGGTACACACAGGCGTGCACTATTTCTTAAGGATAATTTATTTCGTACTACCTCTTTGGAAAGGCTGTAAACATGAACCCATCACGCCTACCGTTTTCTCTAATTATTAGGTGCATTGTCTAAACAGACATTCTTACAACTATAACTCCGCTTCAGTGTCAACCAGCGTAGGCGCCTACTATAACTTTGGGTAGAGTGTAAACGTGAAGCGCTACTCTCCTTCCGTTTTCTCTAAGAAAGCTGCATTCTCTAAACAGACATTCTTAAATTACATTTATATATGCACTTTTGATATCTATTTACAATACGGTAAATACAAAGCGTCTGCCATTTTTATACTAGACTCTATTAACAAAATAGGCAGTCTCCATTAACATTTATATATACATCTGTAACACACGTATACAAGTTAATAAACTCTAATTCTACGATAGCTTTTTCATCAGGAGGGTGTATTGACAAAATACACAACATTTACATATTTAAATATACGCTTGTGAACGTGGACTAGCTTTTTTTACAATATTATATTTAGTATACTTTCTTATAATAAATTTATTTTCAAAAATATATTACGAGAAATTTTTCATTCTCAATACTCTTTTTACATATACATATAATTATATTCATATTTACTTATTCTAACTGGTAGAGCCGTCAAATGCCTCTATGTCATTGTCAATCATCCCTTACTGCTACGACAACAATAGTTACCAGACTTTGATGGGAAACTGAAAACCCTCGTGCGAGTGATGATCAAATCTACAGACGCGTGCTATTGAATTTGTATATGGTCAATACAGCGCGGCGTCTATTTATACCTATTGACAGCCGACCGCACTGACCGCGCTGACCCTCGAGTCATAGATACTCTGTCGCACAGGTAGACACACAATACGAAAATTCGGTATTTATTCTTATACGTATAACGTTCAAGTGTTTTCCATCTACTGTAGACTCATTAAAACGCAAAATTATTTCGACTATCACTAAAACGTAACTACATCAGGCCTAGGATTGCTATAATGTTTCAAATTTTACGCCATGAAATATCTATTTGTAATGAAATAAACAATTTTTTACACTGCAATAATTTGTAATATACAGAAGTATAATTCTCCATATGCTCTACTAAGGTTACGTTGGTGGGGTAAACGGTTTCCCATACCATTCCAGCACATGAGAAACTGCAAACTATTCTCTGCGGAAGAGCATCTACCCTTGGCCCATTGCTTGTGGTGTGGTGTGCGAGAGTTTTTATTAAAAAATAATCCCGTAGATGCATTTGTAGATGTGGCCGTGCGACCTTCTACGAAATTTCGTAATATGGTGTATATTGCACACAACGCCAAGGCATTTGACAGGCAATTTATATTGCGAAGTATCGTAGACCGTTCCACGGATATGCCCACCCGCAGTATAATCTTGACCGGTAATTAAATAGTTTCAATGCGGGTGGGCCGCACGACTTTTATAGATAGCATAAATTATTTTCATATGCGACTCAACGCACTACCCAAGGCCTTTGGGTTTAGCGAGCAGCTTGCAAAGGGTGTACCGTTTTTGCCGCACCTCTTTAACACTGAAGATGCGCAAGGATATAATGGTGTTCTCCCCGCAGCTGAGTATTACTCGCCCGACACAATGAGTAAACTAGACCACGCAGAATTTTGCGAATGGTACGCTGAGCAGCTCGATAAAGCCGTAACATTTGATTTCGAAAAAGACATTTTTAAGTATTGCAAGATGGATGTTGACACACTCCGTCGACTTGCTTCGAATTTCGTAGAATATTTATATCGGTAGTTAATACATGCCCATTCACCGAGGCCACTACGACAGCATCGGCTTGCTCAGTCGCGTACCGTCATAATTTTCTAAGACTCAATACAATTGGTCTTATACCTGCCGGTGGTTATACGCGTCTGGAAAATCACTCACAGCAGGCCCTTGACTGGCTCTTATGGGCCAAGTATAAGCTCGGTCATGTGCTTATTCACGCGGGTCGGACCCGTGAATATAAACTCCCCGAAGGGCTACGCGTCGACGGCTATCTAGAAATAAACAATCGTCGTATTGTTTATCAATACCACGGTTGTTACTGGCACGGATGCCTTGAGTGTTGTGCAAGCGATGGCACGAGAAAGTCTCACGCTGGCAACGAGTGTATGGACACTCGATACGAACGTAGTGTGGCAATGAGTTTAAAAATTCGTTCACATGGTTACGAGTTGGTGCACATGTGGGAGTGTAACTTCAATATACTCTGCAAAGTCGAGCCGCGTGTAAACGAATTTTTGAAAAATCATCCACGGCGCACCAGAGAGAGTTTGGACCCTTGTGCAGCGTTTTATGGTGGTCGCACAGGCAATATCGTCATCTCCTACGATGTCGCACCAGGCAAGAAGATATCGTACATCGATATCTGCTCGCTGTACCTTCATATATGTAAGAAAGGTCGCTACCCTGTGGGGTCCCGAGAATAAATATCGGTACCGAGTGCGACGTTTTGTTTGGGGGTTCACTCGATGCTCTCGGTATAACGGTCAACGGCTTGGTCGAGTGTACCGTGTTGCCTCCGCGCCACCTCTTTCGCCCCGTGCTACCTGTTCGACTGCACCTGAGACTGCCGTTTGCCCTGTGCCGTAAGTATACAGAGTCTATGATTCGAGACTCGTGTATTCATGAGAACCATGATGACAGAGCTTTCACCGGTACCTGGGTGACGGATGAGGTGCGGAAGGCAATAGATATAGGGTATAAAATCTTTAAAATTTCAATGATTTGCGCGTACAAAACAACAATGTACAATCCCGATACACGCGAGGGCGGCCTGTTTGCCGCTTATGTAAATATATTTTTTAAGATTAAACAGGAGGCAAGCGGTTGGCCCGAGCACTGTATCGACGAAGCGTCTCGCGACGAATACATAAATTTCTTCGAGCACGTGGAAGATATCCGGCTGAACGCTAGCAACATTACGCGTAATCAGCGCTTACGCTCTATTACGTCCTGTGTCTCCTCACGAGTGCGAGAGCGAGTGAGTACAAAACAGCTGACCGAGTAGTACAAGCTATACGTACGTAAGGAAGGGAGACGGAACTATTAGGATAGGTCATTTCCTTGGTCATATGCGATTCGCTATTACGTAATTTACTATAGTATACCTCGTTCAATTAATAATGATTAGGTAATACTCGGTTTGAACTTGTTCATTATAAAAATATTAATTTAAGAAATATATATATTGGAGTTTCAATGTAATAAATTAATAATATATTTATTTTCATATTTTACTTATTTCAAATATAAAATACAATGCGAGGATAACGAGTGGCCTGCACTCGTTGGCTCGCTTAAAACGACATAGTAAAGAACCACCTGTAACCACTTGAAGAAGACGCCAGCTAGACGCTCCAACCTGTCCATCTCCTGAATATGCATGCCACGCCCTAGCAATGCTGTTGCTAGAGAGAGACAACATATTGCATTTATACATGCGTACGCTTTGGCCTCTTGTTCAAGCAGGGAATAAATATAACTAGTATAATTAAAATAAGAATCATGGTGTTAGCTTTAGAAGGTATCAATGCTTAGTAGATTAGCTAAATCTGCGACGCAAAACTGTGTAAATTACAAGAAATATTGGTTATAGTAGACGTTGAATCGTAACGTTGAAATGTATCGATGCGTAGTACCTTAGCTGAATCTGCGACGCAAACTTTTTAATTGTAAGAAGTGTTTGTCCGCGTATCAGAAACAATTAGATCACCGTAAACATTACCGTATATGGCGGTCTCCTTTGTCCGAAGATGCTGGACGCATAGGAGGGAGGACACACGCCAAA
Source organism: Cylloceria caligata (assembly GCA_963942595.1). Lineage (NCBI taxonomy): Eukaryota > Metazoa > Arthropoda > Insecta > Hymenoptera > Ichneumonidae > Cylloceria > Cylloceria caligata. The sequence continues at coordinate 29,732,074 of OZ012706.1, forward strand.
ATGACACCCCCCCACCTTAGCGTGCAGCACCTGACGACATATATATACGCGTAGCCAAGAGCGCGCGACAGTATTATTCTTGATTATTAATTCAGCCAGCCAGATTATTAGAAGTTGAGAGATCATGAATTAATCAGTAGGCGACTGTCGAGTTGCAAGTTACAAGTTAAAATCTCAGCCTCAGACAATCGGTCTTTAAGGTTTAACGTTACTACGGATTTTTATATCGCGTTGTTGTATCCTCGTCGAAGTAGAATACGAGGCGGTCATAGCGGACTGACAAGAATACAACACGGTTTTAATTCTTAAACTAAAATTATAAAACATTGTGACTAACAAGGAAAGGTACTTTGGTGTCCCCCTCCGATTTTAATGCAACTCACGTATGTTGTAGAGCATCGAAAACTAAAAGACACGTATTTTTTTTTATCGGCGGAAAAACATTTTTAAGGGGTGAAATCGCTCTTCAGAAATAGAGGTGATTATGAAGTTTCACCCCTAAAAATGAATTTTTTTCTTCAACTCCGCGTGGAATTTTTATTGTCTTCAATGAGGAGTATTTTGGTTTTTGTTTTATTAAAATCGGTTGACGCCGTTTGGGTGAAACTGCAAAATCACCCCTCGACATGCTATTTTTGAAGGGCGATTTCACCCCTTAAAAATGTTTTTCCGCCGATAAAAAAAAATACGTGTGTTTTAGTTTTCGATGCTCTACAACATACGTGAGTTGCATTAAAATCGGAGGGGGACACCAAAATACCTTTCCTTGTAAGTGTAAACCATTTGAGTGTGAGTTCTAATAATTATACTAAAATTATATCAGTGTTAAATTTATTTCGCGACCTATCCACTTTAAACGTTATTTGTTCCTTTTTTCATTTCAACGTTTTGCATTATTTAATTGTTCGATTAAATATCTCGTGATATTCTCAATCTATACGCCTCTATGTCGTTCATTCATAAATCCTCTCCAGCGACCACTAGTTTCGCTTTCACCCATTTATCTATTGTAGCATCGCGCCTCCACTGGCACGTGCTACCCTTTCCACTACAGTCATAAGTTAGACCATTAAGCAATTCGCCGTTTCGCTTGCATCAGCGGTACAGCGTTCAAATAAATCACCTATTTTCATCCTATTCCCACACATAGGCAGACATAGAGGTGGTCGTAGAAAGGCTATACGCCGTTTGTTCGCTATATTTTGGAGAATACTACATGACGGAAGTTATTCTGCAGTAAAATACACCGAAATAGACAATTGTTCACTTGCCCTTGGCATACCGCTGAAACCAAGTGCTATCTCCTCTATCGGGACGGAAATCGAGGAAAATCCTTTCCAGAACATAAAAATTTCTAACGTGCGATCGCTGCCGCGAATTACATCCGACAAACATTATCGTGGTACATTCGAGCGTTATATCAACGAGGAGGCCGTCGTGTTCCATTGGACCCCCATCAGTCCGCACGGACCCGTCAAATACACCGACACTCCAGAGTTCGAGGACCTGCTTATTCTTGACCAATTCTGGGCCGGCATACCTGTAGTCACCGTTGACTGAATTTACTACCCGCTATGCCCTTCCGCTCACGCAGCCAGCAGCCATGTACACCATAGATGACAACTATCGGTGAGTAGAAACCTTTAAAATGGTCTTCATATAAATTTCACAACGACAGAATATCCAAGGATCAATTCATACTAGAAACGGCCTCATCCCTACCGGTGAATCCCGGTTAAATCAAGGCTGGCCCTATCAACGACGGTGCGATCCTTTTTAAAAATTCAATATTAAAATCAAGGACGTAACCGGTTAAATTTTCTGGTGACAGCGGTGGGATACATTTTCTGTATAACTATCAGGAGTACAAATTGAAAATGCGGGATTTTTTTCTATTTTTGAACGTTTATTCTGAAAAAATGGTAACAAATGAATTATTCAAAGTATTGTCCATCGCTAGCCACAACTTTTTCCCATCTTTCTGGCAATTTACGGATACCGTCGCGAAAAAATTCGGCCGGCTTGGCTGCTATCCAGTCATCGACCCATTTTTGGGCTTCTTCGTAAGAATGGAAGCGCTGGTCAGCTAGGCCATGTGTCATCGATCGGAAAAGGTGGTAATCGGAAGGAGCAATATCTGGGCTATACGGCGGGTGGGGTAAGACTTCCCATTTCAGCGTTTGTAGGTATGTTTTGACCGGCGCTGCAACATGTGGCCGAGCGTTGTCATGTTGCAAAATTACTTTGTCGTGTCTTTGCTCGTATTGTGGCCGTTTTTCTTTGAGTGCGCGGCTCAAACGCATCAATTGAGTTCGGTATAGTGCTCCTGTGATGGTTTCGTTCGATTTCAATAGCTCATAATACACCACACCCAGCTGGTCCCACCAAATACAGAGCATGAGCTTGGCGCCGTGAATATTTGGTTTGGCCGTCGATGATGATGCATGGCCGGGGTAACCATATGATTTTTTGCGCTTCGGGTTATCGTAATGGATCCACTTTTCATCACCAGTGACAATGCGATGCAAAAAACCCTTCCGTTTTTGCCGTTCGAGCAGCAGTTCGCATGCAAAAAAACGGCGCTCGACGTCTCTCGGCTTCAGCTCATACGGCACCCAATGTCCTTGCTTTTGGATCATTCCGAGGGCTTTTATACGATGGGAAATGGCTTGTTGTGTCACTCCCAATGAATCTGCGAGCTCTTGTTGAGTTTGACACGAGTCTTCATTGAGTATTGCCTCCAATTCAGCATTCTCAAACTTTTTCACTTGGCCCGGCCGCTCTTTGTCCTCAACGTCAAAATCACCACTTCTAAACCGCACAAACCATCTCTCGCACGTTGAAACCGATGGAACATGACTCGGATAAGCCTCGGAGACCAATCGATGTGCTTCAGCAGCACTTTTCTTCAAATTAAAGAAGTAAATTAAAACTTCCCGCAAATGCTGTTTTGTTGGCACGAAACTCGACATATTGAGAGCTCAAAAAAACTATGAATTTGACACTGCGACAAATTGACACATACTGAAAATTAAAGCTATAAGACGTAGCTTTGACATGAACATAGTCACAGTACTGCCTGATGCGTATAGCGTTAGTAACGCCATCTGTTATCAAACCCGCATTTTCAATTTGTACCCCTGATATCTTTTTGGATATTTTGTTAATCTAAAATGGATACTCGTAGTAAAAAACCCACTGTCAACGAGGACGAGGTAAAAATCCTCCAAGAACAATTATTGCGTAAACAGCAACAAATAAAAGAACAAGAAGAAGCTCTTCACCTCAAAAATCAAGAAGCAGAAGAAAGACTTAACGAAATTGATAATAAAGAAAGAGAATACAGTTTGCGTTATAGAAAAAGGGAGGAAGAATGCTCATATCAAGATCAGACCGAAAACGACGATACAAATTTAAATTCTAGGGTTGAACAGTTGTTGGTAAATATGATGACTAATTTTAATTAGCTCCAAAAGGAGGTTGTCCAAATCCGCGCAGACGTCCAGTCTGGCCAGCTGGGCACCAGTAGGGAAGGGGCCCTAGACGTAAGCTCGGGCTCACACAACCCACAGTACACCGGCCCGACATGGCCACAACTATTGTTAAAAGACGCGCTGGAAAGCGTGCCGATATTTAATGGAGAAAACATCCCCCTGTTGAAATTCATTCGAGCATGCAATAGAATAAAAGATATGTTCCCTATTAACCAAGAGCCGACGCTCGCTCGGTTATTAAGAAACAAATTGAAAGGAAGAGCATATATCGCGGTGGAGGACGATAATTTCGAGACAGTTAACGAATTTACAGACGTATTAAAGGGAGTGTTTGGCGCTACCAAGTCGGTTAACCAATATCGCGGGGAACTCGGTAGCATAGTTAAATAAAGATACGAGCATATAATAGATTATGTTAGTCGGGTAAAGGACCTTCACGCCGCGATACTAGAGAAGGAGACAACTTCAAAAGGGCCTTCAAGAGCCACCACTATAAAAGACATCGAGGTAGAGACCCTTGAATGCTTCGTAGCGGGCCTACCTCCAACATTCCGTACAAATCTGAGACTCGAGGGGTATACAAAACTATCAGAGGCTTAATCGGCCGCAATTAAAGTTAAAAAAGATTTCGAAAAAGATAAATCTAAATTTAGAGAACAACGCCACGAGCCAAAACCGCACGTTTAATTCGGCAAACCAGAAATAAAACCTTCCGAGCCAATCACATGCTCATTCTATAAAAAACCGGGCCACGAGTCGGAACAGTGTTGGCTTCGACACCCGGATAAACGACCATCTCGAAACAATAACAACAACAACAACAACAACAACAACAACAACAACAACAACAACAACAATAATAATAATAATAATAATAATAATAATAATAATAATAATAATAATAATAATAATAATAATAATAATAATAATAATAATAATAATAATAATAATAATAATAATAATAATAATAATAATAATAATAATAATAATAATAATAATAATAATAATAATAATAATAATAATAATAATAATAATAATAATAATAATAATAATAATAATAATAATAATAATAATAATAATAATAATAATAATAATAATAATAATAATAATAATAATAATAATAATAATAATAATAATAATAATAATAATAATAATAATAATAATAATAATAATAATAATAATAATAATAATAATAATAATAATAATAATAATAATAATAATCCCTCCCAAGTGTGTCGCCTTGCCGCGGCGGGGGGGCTTGCGTTTCTGCAATGAACTTTGGAGCTCGGCCGGCGGGGGCTCTAGCCCCTGGCAGGTCTAACCTTGCCGGACAGGTCCATGGGGAGCAGGCAGACTAAGAACACACAACATCAAAAGCTACGGTGGAAGGCATCGTGCCTACGGCTGCATGGCCGCAATGATGTAAACTAAAGCGGTCGCGAACGATCCCTGCAGGGCACCGGGTGGAACCCTGCAGTATTTACACCTTACCTAGACAAGGCGGCTCTGCCTAGGCAGACCTACATTCCGACCTACTCGTGGGATTAATATGGAGAAACTTTTAAAAGAAATAAAACCTAAGCAGAAGAAGGAGTTGGAAAAAACATCGACCGAGGAAGAGCTCAGGACAATCGGAGAACTCGCGACGAACAACATCGGGGGAGAGTCGAACGATGATAGCTTGGCGAACGTGACCGAAAGTGTCAACCTGAGAAAGAGAAGTATACTTCAGTCATGTTCGTCAACAAGCACGGAAGATCGATCTCTACATCAGAAGAAAAAGAAATTAAGATACAGAAAGAGAGAAACGACACCGCCACCCATGGAAGAGGGTAAAACGGTTCCACCTGTCGTCGGAAATATAAGGAGGCATCGAGAAAAACCTGGAACCTCCTCATTCGACGATGACAGTGGGAACGAGCCCGATTTGACAGAGTTATTACAACTCATTCATGAGACCGCGACGAAAATGGAAGAGGCAGCGGCAATACAGAAAAATATGAATATGGCGGTAAAAACCGGCATTAAGACGATTCTTGAGGCCGCCGACGCTGCGCTAAACATGCAAAGCAGGACAGCCTCGAAGGGACAAATGATGGCAGACGACCTGACAGAGACAGAAACGGAGACAACGGAACCGGCGACGCGACCGACGAAACGGAAACGGGAGACGACGAACACCCCACCAGAGGCCCGACAGAAGACACCCCCAAGAACGGAGGAGGCCGAAACCTGGACAACCGTGAGGAAACGAAAAAAGAAGAAAAAAACGACGGAACCGAAAAACAAAACGGACGAGACGAACATACCGACCCAGGCTGAAAAGCGCAGACCGACCCCCAAACATAGGGGAACGGCTGTACTGGTCAAGCCTGGGAAAGACAACACGTACTCGGACATCGTACGGAAGATAAGGACGACGGTCGACCCGACGAGCAGTCATGTACAGGTGATGGCTCTAAAGAAGACCAAGGACGGACGGTGTCTCATCAAGATACAGACAGACACGGATGGACGAGAACAGTTTGGGCGCGCACTACAGGACGCGGTTGGGGACACGGGCAGTGTAAGGACCGTGACTTCTAGGGTGCAACTGGAGATCATGGACCTGGACTGCGTTACCACCGCGGAGGACGTGATACGGGCGCTGAGGCGAGAAACGGGACGAGACGGCGACTTTGGTGTCCACATCTTCGGCCCGAACCGGGCCGAGCAGTACATGGCGGTCTGCGACCTCGAGACGCGGGAAGCCGAGGTGCTGCTGGACCGGGGCCGGATCGGGATAGGATGGGTGCGATGCCGACTACGACAACGATTGACGGTGACCAAATGCTACAAATGCCTGGGCTACGGACATACAAGGACGAGCTGCACGAACGCGGATCGGACAAAGAACTGCAGGAAATGCGGCGAGACGGGACATTACGCGACGGACTGTAAAAACAGACCGGCTTGCCCACTGTGCTCTGAGGCGGGACACGGGGACGTAGCGCACCTTGCGGGAACCGGAAGGTGTGCGGTATTCCGGGCTGCGCTGGAGGAGTGCAGGAGGCAGGCCGGAAGACGGACAGAATAGTTCAGGGAAACCTAAACAGGAGTAGGACAGCAGACATGCTACTACCACAGATAGCTGACGAACATGACGCCGACATTCTGATCCTGTGCGAACCGTACAGGAGAAGAACGACACAAACGGACATTACGAACGAGACAGAGACCACAGCTATCTGGGTGAGGGGCGCTGCCCAATCTCGAATAGTTAACTGCGGTGTCGGGGACGATTACGTCTGGGCAAGGGTCGGCGCTGTCACTTACGTCAGCGTTTACCTGACACCCAACTGCACCGCGGCGGATTTCGAGAGGAAAGTGGCGCTCCTTGAAGACGGAATCAGGAATCTGCCTGGAGACGTTATCATCGGGGGAGACCTCAACGCGCGGGCGATCGAGTGGGGAATGACAACAACGAACAAACGTGGACGGCTGCTGCTGGAGATGGCCGCAAGGCTAGACCTGGTAGTAGCAAATACGGGAAACGTACCGACATACAGACGACCAGGGTTTGGAAACTCTATCCCTGACGTCACAATGACATCGGACAGAATATCGCCACGGATAGGACAGTGGCGGGTTTTCGACGGCTATACGGCCAGCGATCACCAGTACATTGTCTTCGAAGTGGCAGGACAAACGGCGACGAGACGGACGAGGACCCAGTACCCCCCGAGGTGGAACCTCAACAAACTCGACTTACGAAAATTTTCGGAGGAGCTGGCGGCAGCACCAGCACTAATGACGAAAGTCCCCCCTGAACTGACTGGCCGGCGAAGGGCGGAAAGACTCACGGATGAGACGGCCAAACTGACGGACCGGCTGTGCAACAGCACAATGCCGAAACGACGACATAGACCAAACAGGCAACCACAATACTGGTGGACGGACGAAATAGCCGAGCTGCGCAGGCTCTGCTTGGCGAACCGCCGACGAGTTACGAGGGCTGGGGGAAGACCCGAAAGGGAAAACCTCCAAGCCACTTACAAGACGTCACGAAAAACACTTACGAACGCCATAAGGGACAGCAAAACGCGATGCTGGAAGCAGCTCTGCGAGGAGGTGAACGAAGACCCCTGGGGAACCGGTTACAAAATTGTGACTGGCAAACTAGGGGCCCGAGTTCCACTTGAACTCAAAGATGCCGAAACCGCAGAACGAATTGTTGACGGACTGTTTCCGACCCACCCGATACGGACGAACGTGACAGACGACACGGAGGCCCCGGCGGCCCCCATATTTACCGCGGAGGAGCTCTTCAAAGCGACTGCCGCGATGAAGACTGGCAAGGCGCCGGGACCAGACGGAGTGCCGGCGGAGATTCTCCGGCTGATGGTTCGCCTGAGGTCGGAGATATTTCTTGACCTGTACAACACGAGCTTGACGACGGGAACGTTCAGTGACCGGTGGAAGACAGCAAGGCTAGTTCTTATCCCTAAGGGTAAGGGCGACCCCAATACGCCGTCAGCCTACCGGCCGCTGAGTTTACTCGACACAACGGGTAAACTCTATGAACAACTACTAAAACCGAGACTGACGGACGCGATACAGACCAGCGGAGGCCTCTCAGACCGGCAGTTCGGCTTCAGGAGGGGACGATCAACGATTGGAGCGATTCAAAAAGTGGTCGATTCCTTCCTGGATTTGGAGAGACATTGCCATGCAGTGCGACCAATCGTTCTGCTGGCGACCTTGGACATCAGGAACGCCTTTAACTCGGCCAGGTGGGTTAACATCCTGGAGGCGCTTGAAGGCAACTTCGGGGTTCCGGCTCACCTGGCTCGGGTGGTGGGCGACTACCTAAGAAACAGACGGATCACGTACGAGACGACTGAAGGACCGGTGACGAGACAAATCACCGCGGGGGTTGCACAGGGGTCCATACTGGGACCAGACTTTTGGAACGGACTCTACGACAGCTTACTCAGGCTGGAATTGCCGCTTGGCGTTTTCCTTGTCGCCTACGCTGACGACGTGGCGGCGGTGATCACCGAGCGGTCTCCAGACCTGGCACAGCAAAAACTGAACCAGACGATGCGGCGAGTGGGCCGTTGGATGACGGACCACGGACTACAACTCGCGACAGAAAAGACAGAACTGACTTTCCTTAGCAGAAGACGCATACAGACGAGACTACCCATGTGGGTCGGGACGGACGAAATCGAGGCCGGAGGTGATGTCAAGTACTTGGGAGTGACCCTAGATACGAAGATGACCTTCTGGCCTCATATACAAAAAACATGCCAGAAGGCGGCTAAGAGGATAGCATCCTTAAGCCGCCTAATGGCCAACACAAACGGGCCAAGACCGGGAAAACGACGACTCCTAATGACGACAGCCCACTCGATCCTCCTGTACGGCGCGGAGATCTGGGCAGATGCCCTGAAGACAAAGAAGTACTGCCACGCCATGACAACGGTACAAAGACAGGGTGCGCTGAGGATCGCCTGCTCCTACCGAACTGTCTCTGCAGAAGCAGTCTTGGTGGTTGCGGGCGTGATCCCCGTGGACCTCCTAGCTTTCGAGCGAAAGAGGATCTACGGGAGAAGCGCGGACATAAGACGGGAAGATGCGGCGGTCGCGGAACGCGACAAGACGATACAGACTTGGCACGAACAATGGACAGAAAGAGCGACAGGCAACTGGACAAGACGACTAATAAAGGACCTGAGACCGTGGATCGAAAGAGATTTTGGGGACGTAAATTTTTACATCACCCAGTTCCTGACGGGACACGGTTACTTTAGACGGTACCTTTATAACATGGACAGAGTACGGACGCCAGACTGTAAGTACTGTGGACACGAACGAGACGACGCGGAACACACATTTTTTGTGTGCGACCGCTGGACAGGACTCCGACTGGAACTGGAGACGATTGTTGGCAGCATCACCCCGGACAACATTGTTCAGGTGATGCTCCACTCGACAGAATGGTGGCAACTAGTTGCCACCTATACAGAGACGATACTGCGACGAAAAAACGTAGACGGCTGCCTCACCTAACCGAGCAGACAGACTGACGTGACGCGACAGGTTACAGACAGCAAGACGAACGAACGAACACGGACAGAACCCCCAGCCAGAAGTAATACCAAAATAGTTCCTGGTCTGGGGGAGGGCAACAAGGAGAGGGCGGTTTAGTGGGTAGGCCTACTTTTTTGGGAGTCCCACATACCCCCCCAGTTCAAAAGACTGGAGGATATCCGTAAAAAGGATTCCGCAACTCCTTGTATAAATAATAATAATAATAATAATAATAATAATAATAATAATAATAATAATAATAATAATAATAATAATAATAATAATAATAATAATAATAATAATAATAATAATAATAATAATAATAATAATAATAATAATAATAATAATAATAATAATAATAATAATAATAATAATAATTTTCTAGGGGTGGTGGAAAATCTTTACAAAGACAGGGAGGAGAGACCGCACTCCTCAATAGTGTAGGATTTATACCCACTAAAAACCACCAACTCTTTTTCCAGATGTTGTGTAACGACCCCGGAACCGCTTCCACATTTCGTCAGGGTCGTTCTGTTCCTTTGCCTTCCAGGCCTCTTCATTCTTTCCTGCTTGCTTATGGTCGCGGTCCGGCACAAGCTGTGATGTTCTGCCCAATTCCATTAACTGACACGCTAATGCCCTAACTGTTTCCACTGTGACACTTCACTGTGGTTCACTGGACTCGGCACTATTTTCTCGCACTGCACTGTTCACTATGTTCGAGATGTCCAACTAGTTGTTGTCTGCTCCGGCTATTACTCTGTTGTTTTCTTCTTGTTTCTTCTGGCGTAGGACTGTTTCGGCAAAATTGATCACCGCATCCCACTTCTCCGCGCTGATCAGCATCGATGCCACTATGTTCTCTGGGGTGATAAGACCTAGTGACTCCTCCATTCTTTCCCTCTCATCCCTCCATCGATTACACTCCAAGAAGGTGTGATGAACGTCGTCGCGTTCAGAATCCCCGTAGATACACCGCGCATTTTCCACTTTCCCGATGTATGTTGATGAGTATGAGTACATTATATCCGGCTCGAAGGACCAAAAAATGTATGATACTGACTGTGAGACTGAGTTTGAGTTTGAAATTATTTTTAATCTGTCGACAGGTAGCAAGTCGATACATTCACACGTAGCATGTCGAGTGACAGATGCGAATAGTAAGATTAAGGATCCTGGTGACAAGTATAAATAATTAAAAGCACTCAGTTATGAACAATAATAAATTCAATATTTATTTAAATTATAAGACAGTAATTGCATAAAAAATACCTTGTGATTATAACAAATATATACTGTGATATGTCTGGCCTGCGTGTTGATGTACTGTTGTTGAGTAGGTTCTCAGGCCTCTGAGTTGACTTGTTGATTCCGTGTGGTTGATCCTGGTGATACGGTCTGGTTGTAGAGCTCGAGTAAAGCCACACGGCAGGCTGATGAGTGTCCGGACGCCGATGATCGGTGCGAGGCAGAATGGCGTCTCTGCTGCCAACGAGCGAACCACGCCGCTGACGGTTATATGAGTGCTGCACTAGTCCTGTTGAGCTGCTGTGATTCGCACTGACACTGAATTTACACACGGGTGATTTGATCAAGAATGTACTACACTATAATAATGAATGCGCACAAAAGTGATTGGAAGGAATAAATATCTCTGTGAGTTTACGCGGGAACGTGTACTGCGAGCGACTCGAGTGAGAACAATGGCCACATCCGTCGACCACGAGGCAGAGTATCAAGAAGACGGACGTGCGTCACAGCTTGCTTGTGATTCGCTGTCAGCGATGGAAGGCGAGCATTGTGAGTGGTCTTGCCGATGGGGCCACGCTAACAGCGTTGGCCGCTTGAGTGACCTTCGATCGAGGATGTGAGCAGATGGACAATATGCATGAGTGCGCGGTCGATGAATCGATATAGCATACCTGCGAGCTATACCATATGACGCGAGGCGTCAGATGATTGTGAGTGTAGCGTGTGCATGAGTTGAGTGTGTACTTGGTAGGCGTGAAAACTGAACACCCGATCTTGTGAAGGTATGCGCTGAAGTAGCCATGCCCGCTCAATAGTTGGGTCAGGTAGTAAGTCACTTCCCCATGTTTATGATCTGTCCATAGGGCCTGATGTTTGATGGGTCTGGCTGTCCATCTTCCTCTTGCGTCACTGTCCCACATGCCCTGCCATGGTGTGATTCCTCTCCTGTTTCTCCATTTGTTGTCGATCGTGTTCAGCTCGTCGTAGGTAGACTCGTTTCTTCTCTCTCGCGAGGAGCTCGATGGGTACCATTCCAGCAATGACCAGGGCCGCCGGTCCTGATACCGTTCGGTATGCACAGGCCATTCTCAGGGCTCCTCTTCTTTGTACCGCGGCTATACGCTTCCTTCGGCTTTCCGCTTCCAGTGCGTCCGCCCAGATCTCTGCTCCATAGAGGAGAATCGAGTGCGTCACCGACATTAGAAGCCGGCGTGTGCTGGTCATTGGTCCTCTCACGTTCGCCATGAGACGGCTCAGCGCTGCGACCATAGTCGCCGCTTTCTTTGTCTGTCGCTTTCCTGATGTGTTCCCAGAAGGTTAGTTTGGTGTCCACGGTGATGCCGAGATACCTCACTGCACCCTTCGTTTCCACTTCTTAGTTTCCGACGCGCATGCGCAGTATGTTCGGGATCCTCTTTCGAGTGAGAACTACTATTTCCGTCTTCTGCGTGGCTAGGCTGAGGCCGTGGTCCCCCATCCATTGGTGCGTCCGCCTCATGACCTGGTTAAGACGCCTTTGTGCCGCTTCGGGGTCTCTTGCTGTGACCGCGGCGACGTCGTCGGCGTATCCTATCAGGTAAGTGTCATCTGGCATTTCCATCCGTAGAATTCCATCGTACGAGATGTTCCAGAGATCTGGCCCGAGGATCGATCCCTGGGCTGCGCCTGAGGAGATGACTTTTCTCTGTTGTCCTTCTCGTATGTCGTAGAGCAGTACTCGGTCCTTCAAGTAGTTGTCTACCATCGCGAGGAGGTACGCTGGTACTTGGAAATTTACCTTTAGCGCCTGCATCATGTCGCACCATCTTGCTGAATTGAAGGCATTTTTCACGTCGAGCGTAGCCAATACCACGATCTCTCGGGAGTAATGGTTGCTCTCCCGCGTTGCTTCAACTGTCCTCATGACCTCTTGAACTGCGTCTGCCGTGGATCGTCCTTTCCTGAAACCAAATTGTCTATCGGACAGGTCACCTGCTTCCCGTATAGCTGTATGTAGTCGCGGCTTGATCATCCTCTCCAGCAATTTCCCGGCCGTGTCCAACATGCACAGAGGCCTGTAGGCTGACGGGGAGTTAGGGTCTCTTTTGCCTTTGCTGATTAACACTAGACGCTGCGTCTTTCAGCGTTTGGGAAAAACCCCGCTCTTCAGGCAGCAGTTGTACATATCGAGAAGCAGTTTCGGGCAGGCGCCTGCCACCGCCTTCAACACTTCTGCCGGTACGCCGTCGGGTCCTGGGGCCTTCCTGTTCTGCAGCGATTTGACCGTGTCCATCAGCTCCTCCTCGTTAAATGACGTAATGTCCTCAACCCTGATGTCGAAGTCCTCTTCGCTCCTAGGTGGGTGAGTCGGGAATAGGGTATCTACGATGTTTTTCATCCTATTCAGGTCCATGCTCTCTCCTTCCGAGAAAGCTTCTAGTTTCCGCGTCACTATCCTGTAGCCCAATCCCCACGCGTCGTTATTCACGTCCTGTATAATGGAAATCCAGCGCTCCGTCTTGCTGCGGCCAATTTGACGCTGTAGGATCTTCTTGGCATCTTTGTATTCAGCCGCGATGACTGCTGCCTCATCAGGATTCCTTCTTCGAAGTCGGGTTGCTTTCCTTCGCAGTCGGAGGCATCGTTTTCGCTGATCGGCGATCTCATCGGTCCACCAGTACACTGCCTGCTTGTTTGCTGGTTGCTGCTTTCTGGGCATCGATGCTCTGCACGCTTGCAATACTAGCTACATCGTTTCGTCCACTAATTCTTCTGCACTTGGGTTATCAACGTGCATCGAGATTCTCCGTCCGTTGAGTATCGCTATACGTAGTTTCCTCTCGTCCATTTTGGCTACGTTCCATCTTGGTGGTAGGTCCCTGCTGATCCTTGGTGCGTTTCCTCGTTCAAATAATTCGAACGTGATGTATATGTGGTCGCTGCCTGTGAAGTCTTCAATCACCGTCCATTTTCTCACACATGGCACTGCGCGTTCCGACGCAAACGAAATGTCCGGTATCGTTCCCCTGTAGCCTGGTCGTCGGAAAGTCGCAGTTGAACCGGTGTTGAGCACTGTGAGGCTTAGTCGTGAAACCATTCCCATTACTCGTCTGCCTCTGCCATCCGGATGCGGCATACCCCATTCGATCGCTCGCGCATTAAAATCTCCAGCCACGATGATTTTTCCTTCCATGTCCCGTAGTTTGTCTTCCAGGCTGTTGAGCTTCTCTTCAAATTGCCCGATGCCTTCATTGGGCGTGAAGTAGCAGCTCACGTAGTAAACGTCCCTATGTTTAATCCAGACAAAGCCGTTTCCCCTTCCGTGATCTTCTACTCGGCCTTTTCCGGGATTCGGGACCCAAATGGCTGCAGTGCCCAGGTTGTCCGCGTACTAGCTCGTATTCACTTTATCACGATATTGTTCACTGATAATAGTCACATCACATTTTTTTTCGCGCACCAGTTGTGTCAGGAGGTCGTCGGCCGTCCTGCTCCTGTTCAGATTTCCTTGAAGTACCCTTGTCATTTCGGGCTCCTGTTCTTAGCACTTTCTAAGGCTCTCCGAAAAGCGGCACATTTCCCTGTTCCCGGCACGTGGGACGATTGCGCTTTGTCCGCGCACAAAACACACCGCGCTTCCCTATCGCACTTAGCGCCTTTATGATCGGTTTCACCACACTTATAACAGAGTTTACTTCTTACCGGACCACTACAGTTTTTGGCTTGATGCCCATACCCCAAGCGCCTGAAGCACCGCATTACAGATATCCGTTTCCGAATTCAACAGCTGACCCAGCCAACTTTGATCTTGCCCTTGTGGATGAGTTCGGTTGCCTTTATTTCATCTATTTCGATAAGAGCGATTTTCTGGCCCCTGTAAATCGTTTTGGGCACTCGGACTTCAACATTATCTACTTGTCCCGGGTACTCGCGTGCAAAGGCATCAAACACATATTCGCCCAAATCTTCGCCAAAAACAAATCTTCGCCCAAAAAGCGGATGCTCGGGGACCGCTATACACGTGGTTTCCCGAAAAGCGACTGAAGGGGATCTCTATAAAAGGGCTTTCCCCATGGATGGGTTTCGGGTTGCCACTACGGGCACTCATGCTCACGCAGACTATACAAGGGGGGGCACTTCACAAACAGGGTGGGGGCGGGGCTTAGGGACCGTGCGTTGCTTCACCACGGTACGGGGAGTCACGACTCCAAGAAACCACTAGCGGGACGGAACAGCATTGATGGACAATGCACAAAGAAAACAAGGAAATACCTCAAGTAGTAACCCCTTCACAGGGGCAATCCACCCCTGGTTCCGATTTGGTGAGAGCCCCGGTGGCCACGGGCAGCGCCATGGATTTTGAGGGCCGCAATTTGTGCACGAGAAGGAAGACGAAAGACAAAGACAACAACGAGACCGACAGGACGCGACTAAATCCACTAACACGAAATAAGACGGACAGTGTATCGAGTGGAGGCAACGCGGACAGTTATCTCTGCGCTGCCGACAACAACACACGCGACTTGACGGAGCTATTACAGCTCATTCATGAGACTGCGACAAAAATGGCCGAGACAGCGGCCATACAAAAAAACATGAACATGACAGGGAAAACGGGTATCAAGGCGATCCTCGAAGCCGCGGACAAGGAGCTACATAAGCGCACGGAAGCGGTCTCGAGAGGACGTCTTACAGACCGCACAATGACAACCACTAAAATGAATAACGAAGAAACACCACAGACGAAACGCAAACGGGAGCCAAGGGGAACCACGCCAGAGTCCTCCCAAAAAAGGCCTTCGACGACGGAACCGGTTGCAGCCTGGCAGACGGTGACAAAGAAAAAACCGGACAAGACACAAAAACGGACGAGCGAAAAACCTAAGGCTGACCGGAACAAGTCGACTCCCCGGCAACGGGGGACAGCCGTCCTGGTTGAGCCGGGAACAGGCATGACGTACTCGGACAGTACGAAAAATACGGACGGCGGTTGATCCAAAGAGGAATCACGTGCAGGTGACGACTCTGAGGAAGACCAAAAACGGCCTGTGTCTGTTAAAGCTACAGGCAGATGCAAACGAACCGGACGGACGTGACGAATTCTGACGCTAATTACAGGACGCGGTCGGGGAAGCGGGCAGTGTCCGGACCATGAGCTCCAAAATCCAATTAGAGATCATGGATCTAGACTGTGTCGCGACTGCAGCCGACGTGACAGACGCGCTCAAACGAGAAACAGGAAGGGACGCAGACGTCCGGGTCCACATCTTCGGTCCAAACCGCGCCGAACAATACATGGCCGTCTGTGACCTTGAGTCGCGTGAGGGCGGCGCGCTGCTTCGGCGGGGATGGATCGGGATTGGGTGGACGCATAGCCGCGTCCGACAACGACTGACAATAACGAAATGCTACAGATGCCTTAGCTATGGCCACGTGAAGGCAAACTGTACAAACATGGACAGGACAAATTGTTGCCGAAAGTGCGGCACACATGGACATTACGCGACGGACTGTAAACACAAACCGGTCTGCCCTCTGTGCACCGAGGCCGGTCATAAGGACGTAGCGCACCTCGCCGGATCCGGAGGGTGTGCGATGTTTCGGGCCGCGCTGGAGGAGTGCAGGAAGCAGGCCGGACGATGGACAGAATAATACAGGGAAACCTGAACCGAAGTAGGACAGCAGGTATGCTACTACCACAGATAGCTCATGAACACGACGTAGACATCCCGATCCTGTGTGAACCATACAGGATAAGGACGTATCAGACGTACATCACGAACGAGACAGAGACAACACCTATCTGGGTGAGGGGTGCTGCCCTACCTCGGATGACTAACCGCGGTGACGGTGACGATTACGTTTGGGCTAACGTCGTTGCTGTCACTTACGTCAGCGTCTACCTGATGCCCAACTGCGCCGCGGCGGAGTTCGAGAGAAGGGTAGCGCTCCTTGAGGACGGAATCAGGGATCTGCCTGAGGACGTTGTTGTCGCGGGGGACTTCAACGCGAGGGCCATCGAGTTGGGAATGACAGAAACGAACAGACGCGGACGACTGCTACTGGAAATAGCCGCAAAGCTGGATATAGTAGTAGCAAACACGGGAAACACACCGACGTACAGACGACCAGGGTTTGGAGACATCCCTGATGTAACAATGACGTCGGACAGAACACTGCCACAGTTGCGGGGATGGCGGGTGATCGAGGACTTTACGGCCAGCGATCATCAGTACATCGTCTTCGAAGTGGCAAGACAGACGGCAACGAGACGGACGAGGACCCAACACCCCCCGCGATGAAACCTTAACAAACTCGACGTACGAAAATTTTCCGAGGAGCTGATGGCAACACCAGCTCCAATAACAAACATGTCCCCTGAGCTGACTGGCCGGCGAAGGGCGGAAAGACTGATGGACGAGACAGCCAAATTAATCGACCGACTGTGTAATAACACAATCCCGAAATTTCGACAAAGACGAAACAGCCGGCCACAGTACTGGTGGGCAGACGAGATAGCCGAACTGCGCAGGATCTGTCTGGCAAACCGACGGAGAGTTACGAGGGCTGGGGGAAGACCCGAAAGGGAAAACCTCCAAGCCATTTACAAGACATCACGGAAAGCACTCACGAATGCTATACGGGACAGCAAAACAAAATGCTGAAAGAAGCTCTGCGAGGAGGTGAATGAGGACCCCTGGGGAACCGGTTACAAGATTGTGACCGGCAAACTAGGGGCCCGATTTCTACCGGAACTCAAAGATGCCGAAACTGCAAAACGGATTGTTGACGGACTGTTTCCGACTCACCCAATACGGACAAACGGGACGGACGACACGGAGGTATCGGTGGCTCCCATATTCACCGCGGAGGAGCTCTCCAAAGCGACTACCGCGATGAAGACTGGCAAGGCGCCGGGACCAGATGAAGTTCCGGCGGAGATTCTCCGGCTGATGGTTCGCATGAGGCCGGAGATATTCTTCGACCTGTACAATAGGTGCTTGACGACAGGGACTTTCAGCGACCGGTGGAAGGTGGCGAGGCTAGTCCTTATCCCAAAAGGTTAGGGCGATCCTAACGCGCCATCAGCCTACCAACCGCTGAGTTTACTTGACACGACAGGTAAACTCTTTGAACAATTACTAAGACCAAGACTTACAAACGCGATACAGGCCGGAGGTGGCCTCTCAGAGCTGCAGTTCGGCTCCAGAAAGGGTCGATCAACGATTGGAGCAATCCAAAAAGTGGTGGACTCTTTTCTGGAACTAGACAGACATTGCCATGCAGAGCGACCTATTGTGCTGCTGGTGACACTCGACGTTAGGAACGCTTTCAACTCGGCCAGGTGGGATGACATACTGGAGACGCTTAGAAATGGCTTCAGGGCTCTACCATACCTGACCCGAGTAGTGGAAGATTACCTACGAAACAGACGGATTACCTACGAGACAATCGAAGGACAGGCGACAAGACAGATCACCGCGGGGGTCGCCCAAGGATCCATACTGGGACCAGACTTCTGGAACGGGACTTACGACAGCCTGCTAAGACTGGAGCTTCCGCGAGATGTTTAACTGGTCGCATATGCCGATGACGTGGCGGCAGTGATCGTCGATTGGTCTCCAGAATTAGCACAGTACAAACTAAACCAGACGATGAGACGTGTCGGACGATGGATGACTGACCATGGACTTCAACTCGCAACGGAAAAGACGGAACTGGTGTTTCTTACAAGGAAACGCACACTGAAGAGACAACCTATCAAGGTCGAGACAGACGAGATAGTGGCTGGAGGGGAAATCAAGTACCTGGGGGTGACCCTAGATACGAAGATGACCTTCTGGCCTCACGTACAGCGAACAGCCCGGAAGGCGGCCGAAAGGGTGGCATCCTTAAGCCGCCTGATGGCAAACACGAGCGGACCGAGACCGGGGAAACGGAGACTTTTAATGTCGACGACTCACTCGATGCTCCTCTACGGCGCGGAGATCTGGGCAGATGCCCTGAAGACCAAGAAGTACTGCCTCGCAATGACGACAGTACAAAGACAGGGTGCGCTGAGGATCGCCTGCTCCTATCGGACGGTCTCTGCACAAGCAGTCTTGGTGGTGGTCGGCGTAATCCCCGTGGACCTCCTAGCTTTCGAGCGAAAGAGGATCTACGGGAGAAGCGCGGACAGGAGACGACAGGACGTGGCAACGACAGAAAGAGACAGGACGATTCAGGCATGGCAACAACGATGGACAGAAGGAACGACAGGCAACTGGACCAGACGACTCGTAAGGGACCTGAGACCGTGGATCGGAAGGAAGTTTGGGGACGTAAATTTTTACGTTACCCAGCTCCTGACCGGACACGGTTACTTCCGAAGGTACCTTTGCAACATGAACAGAGTACGGACGCCAGACTGTAAATACTGCGGACACGAACGATACGACGCGGAACACACATTTTTTGTGTGTCACCGCTCGACAGGACCCCGACTGGAACTCGATACGATTGTTGGTAGCATCACCCCGGACAACATTGTCCAGGTGATGCTCCACTCAACAGAATGGTGGCAACTAGTTGCCACCTATACAGAGACGATACTGCGACGAAAAAACGTAGACGGCTGCCTTGCCTAACCGAGCAGACAAACTGACGTGACGCGACAGGTTACAGACAGCAAGACGAACGGACGAACACGGACAGAATGGTCTGGGGGAGGGCAACAAGGAGAGGGCGGTTTAGTGGGTAGGCCTACTTTTTTGGGAGTGCCACATACCCTTCCAGTTCGAAAGGCTGGGGGATATCCGTAAAAAGGATTCCGCAACTACTTGTATGAAAAAATTTTAAAAAAGAAAAAAAAAAGTATTTACTGTAACGAATATTCAATATATGAGGACGATTCCGATAAAGTGTGGAAAGTAGCCTGGGTTATATCAGTGGTGAGATCTGTTGATTCATAATTGGAAGATCCCGAGTTCGAATCCCGGCCCAGTTGCCCTGCTTTTTCTTCGAATTATTCCTTATCAGTCATTTTCTGGTTTATACTTCATATGTACATTTATTTGTTTATGTTAATTCAAATAACTAAACCTTAATCATAATAATTCGAATAATAAACTTAACGCTGAATTTGTGAGGCTCGTGGATGACTCATTAAGGGGTTCTATGGGTTTGGAAATTAAAAAAAATTAATTGAATGAAAAAAATGTTATCTACTAGTACAATTCGTTTTTAATATTCTCCCAAATTTATAAGTCAATCGGTTTAAAACTCTAGGAGAGAGAGCCTTTGCGTATCCCTTCGGTTAGAAAAAACGGCCCGGCGCGATGCAGGAATGTCGAGGCAGGTGCATAACTATTGGTTGTCTGTCTCTCTTGCTTCTTTCTCTTACTTTCTGAGGGTCGCTTATTATATTTTAGTTTCACATTGCTCGTTAAGCCACGAGGTTGCTTCGAGGTTATACAAGTGTTGCGTACTTAATTTGTACACAGGTTTTCACGTATTTAATGGCTAAATGGAGCCGCATAAAGTTCGAAGAGTTGATTGAACAGAGGGAAAAAGAAAAAATAGACCAAGAAAAAGGAGACAATCATTTAATTCTAACACTGGAGAAATCGACGATGCATCTTTCGCCAGCACATCGGCGAAAAAACGTAGAAGCCATAAAAAGAAACACGTGCCGGAGAATGTTACTCTTCAATATGCAATTATAGACTATTTCTTAGTGCTTTCAACACTTCTGGTTTTGTGTAGAGCTCGAACATTATAAATGAAAATGGAGAGCAAAAAGTTTGTGATGACAAAGTTGAATTGAAACTGTGCACAAAATTAGGTCTTGGTTTTAAAGTTATGGTGGAGAGGGAAAAGTGTCAGCCTAGATAAATTTCATCGTGTCAAAAAATTGGTAAAGCGTATGAAATAAATCGCAAATTCATTTTTTTTTTTGCGAAGATTCGACTTAGGTCTTGCCTGATGTAAAAAATATTTTGACTTAATGGATATAAGTAGTTCTTTCTTGAATAAATCAACCTACCATTTTTACGTCGGTAAGATACATGAATGCATGAAGACGGTTGTCGAGAAACTCTTTTCCTCAGCTGCAAAAGAAGAACAAGACCTAACGTGCGATGGAAACGGTGTTGAACATACCACATAATATATTACTGTATCATGCAATGTCTCTTGGAAAAAGCGCGGTTATTCATCATTATACGGTGCGGCCATGTTGATTGGCTATTTTTCTGGAAAAGTTATGAATGTATTTGTGAAAATCTCTAATTGTAAATTATGTGAAACTTGGAAGAAACAACAAGATTCGGCAGAATTTGAAAAGTGGCAAGAGGAGCATTCAGAAAAAAATGAATGCGGTGTCAATCATCAAGGACCAGCTGGTAGTATGGAAGTTTCATCAATCGTTGCAATATAACGGTATTGTACGTTATCATTTCCCTTGAAGGGTTTTGAGTTCGGACTCGAGCAGAGAGAAAATTAATTCAGACTTCAGTATCGGGTAAAAGTAGGTTTTACTGACAATTATTATCATTTATCCATATGAAAATATTGATTATTAATATTACTTAATTAGACTCCTTTTCTTTATTAATCCTGAGGATTATGCACTGTACAAAACTTTACCCGGGCTCTCGCACGCCTATATAATCGTGTCCGCAAGAATAGGGGTTTTTATATGAATTAAAATATTTCCCTAGATGATTTCGCAGTTTCTCTATTTTCTACGCCAGGCATGAGAGTGTGTTTAGCCTACCGGGCTTGCCATCTATGTTGGCTCGGTTATTACTCCTCGCCTACTCTATATCTATATCTATTTGATCGTGGTGGGGACGAAGCTCGCGCTTTGGCTCTCTTGGCTATACTACTTATTCGCTGCCCCCGTCGGTGCTACGGTAGAGCCGTCAGTGAGATGCATTTTATGTGCATCGATGCATTTAAGTGATGACAGAAGCGTCCCTATCTAATTTTTAGAGGGGGGTCCTATTGATTTAATATATCTTTTTATGAAACCATTATGTTCCTTTCTATTTGTAATCTCTTGGTGACTCTGATGTTGGGCGTCTTAAAGATGTGTTTCTAGACGGTCTCAATGGTTGGATGCCGAAAAGGTTTATCTTCGTAGGCTTCAGAAGTATCTGGGCCTGGTCCTTGGAGTACTGCTGTTGGTAGGCTCCTCCTTTGGTTGGCTCCGTGGTCCTTCTTTGTATGGTTTGCAGGTCTTCTATTCGCTGGCTGGTCCTTGATGTCTGGTTGGAATCCGTGAACAAAATGCTTTTTGATCGTCGCATTTCACGTTCTTTTATACTGGCTTTTCCCACTCTTCTTCCATGTTCTCGGTATATCTATATTTGGTAGTCGTCCTGTAGCCCATCTCCTGTAGACCATTTCTTGTTAATCCATACTTCTGATGATCGTATTTAACGTATCCTTTGTGAATTTCTTTTTGTACATATTTTGATACTATAGTAGTTCGTGTGGTTGC
The DNA here is from genome assembly GCA_963942595.1 of Cylloceria caligata. NCBI lineage: Eukaryota > Metazoa > Arthropoda > Insecta > Hymenoptera > Ichneumonidae > Cylloceria > Cylloceria caligata. Next base: position 29,754,358 of record OZ012706.1, read on the forward strand.
TGTTGGTTTTCCTGGAATTTCTATCTTTCGTAGTGTGTGTGTGGAGCGTACTACGGTTTGTTACTCTATCTTTATATTTTATTGTGTGTGATCCTGGTGCTTCGCTGTGTGTGTGTGTGTGCGGTGTTCTGGTATTGTGTGTATGAGACGTACTAATCGTCTCAATTTCAACTTTCGTTTGAAAAATACGACGTGAGATACGTCAATAACATATCTTCGAAAATATCGTGGCCAACAAGTACCGTTTGACAACACTATTTGTCGTTTGGTATCGGATTTTGTTGATCATGGGACAGTGGGAGATCGTCCAAGTGCCGTTCATCAACGCCCGAGACGTTCCAATGAACTGGTTGAAGTGGTAAGAGAGAGTGATGCCGAGAACCCACATGTGTCGTATCGTCATCGCGCTCTGCATTTCGGAGTCAGTGGAACCACTTTGCAGCGCATTTTGAAGGGTGATTTGCATTTGTTTCATTATAATTCCTTCTAATTCCGTGCAATTGACTTAAAGAATATTGCCGACAGACCGTCCACGTCACTTGAAATACGGCCAAACAGTTGCTCGAATGGTTGACACTGAACCTGATTTTTGGAAGCAAATTTTGATGACCGACGAGGCCTATTTCACACTGTTTGGCGCCGTTAACGAAGCAAAATTGCCGCATTTAGGGAACGGAGAATCCACACGAGATCCATGAAACACCTGTTGTGCCGCGTACTAATTCTTTGTTATTATTTCGCCATTGTCCTCCTTTGCGTGAGGCCCACTCACCAAAGCAGAAAAATGTGCAAACGTAAGCGTTGAGCTGCCCGCAATGACTGCAATGAGCTCGAGCTACGACTTGTTGGAATTTGCAAGCCAAGATTATTATGAAATCCATTTACACTCGATTTCGGTCAATGGGGCGAATAACTGCTTTGCCAAAATCAGTCTAAAGTTTAACATCAACCTGAACGGTTGATCGCGGGTCGGACTCGCCCGAAATGTTAAATTCTATTAGTAGATTCAAACGCGAGAGGTTGGTTCCTCGAACGGACTCGTAACCACGATTTATTGTATTAAACTCTGATTGACTTTTAAATAGACAACGGAAAGTTGCCGTTGCCTATAATAAACACTTCCATTTTTACATAAATTCACGTTTACACAAATTACTCGAGTTCCATCTCCTAATCGGCTAACGATCCCAAAATAATAACTTTTTAATATTATACCAATTACCGAGTTATCCAATTACGCTGTACCGGCATAACACACCATTGCATGACCAAACAGTGACTGTTTGGGCCGGCGTTTGCTCCAAAACCATCATTGAGACATTTTTCTTCAGAGAAGGCGAAACCGTTGATGGGAATCGATATCGGTGGATGTTGGCTGATTACGTCTGCCCACAAATGCGTGAAAAAGGTTTCGGCGATCACTGGTTTCAATAAGACGGTGCACCAAGCCATACTGCAAATCAAACATTGCAGTTTCTGCAACGAAAATTCCCTGGACGTGTGATGTCAAAAAATGGCGACATTGACTGGCCACCCAGATCTGCAGATTTGACCCCTCCGGACTTCTTTTTGTGGGGTTATTTGAGAAGCAAAGTGTACGCCAACAAGCCTTAGACCATTGCCGAGCTCAAGGCAAACATTCGTGCCGAAATCATCACTATACCGCCCGAAAACGCAGCAAAAAGGGCACATTTTGCTTTGGTCAATAAAGGCGGCAACATGAGTGATGTTGTATTTAAAAACTAGTCCAAATAAATGATAAAGGAGCAAATTAAATAAAAATACCTCATATATGGAAATCGGTTGTTTTTTTTTAAGTTATACAATGTTTACATACCGACATAAAAGATAGCGCACCCTGTATGTAAGTAAAAACAAAAAAAAATCGTTGTTTTATTTCTACAGGGAGGGGTAAGAGTTTTAGCGTGAAAAAAACACTTTTTTTGCGATTTTTTTTTTAGAAATATGTATTGAGCAAATTTATTGAAACTTTTTGTGCATTACTAAGTATGATTTCAACAACACTCAGTAATTTTTTTATGCGAGAATATCGACAAACAAGCTGGTGACGGAGCTTTTTCAAGAACGTCTTTGGAAATAGACGATTTGCGGTGTGCACTGTATCTCAGCTGGAAATTATCTGGAATAAAAAACCATTGGAATTTAGTCAAAGTAATATTAAATTCTCTCCCCTACGTTCTCTGATTATTATTATTTTTATTTAAAAATTTTTGTTTGTCATTTAAATTGAAAACTGCGATTTCTTACGAAAAATTCCGCCATTTTGTAAGTGGAAAACCTCCTTAATGTAAGAAGAACATCTAAAACTTAACGTTGGGGGGAGGTATTTTATATGTAGAAAGTGTGTACCAAGTTTAAAATGAATCGGCAATGATGTTTTTAAATAGCAGTGCACACGGACTTTTATAAAGTGGTTTTGGAAAAAACGCGTTTAAAATTTTAAAAGCTAAACAAGTGAAAAAAATATTTTTTTTTCCAACTTACACTGAATTATCGATTCCAGCTCCCAGAGTAGACTCCCTGCAGCAGCTTCAATGTCTTCAGCCCCTTTTTCTCAGGTCTTTGCCTTATTTTGGCTTCTTTGCTCTGCTGCTGAGCTTGTATCTCAGCCCCGTTGATGCGACAGCGCGGATCACAAGTGGCACATTTTATCTGGATTTGAAAGCCAAGACCTTTGTGCAACTTTTGAACTCAGCTGAACCATCACACTGAGCACATTTAATTAAATTTGAAATTGTTGAGAAAATAAGCATACAATCGATGATTCTATAATGTTTTCCAACGTCTTCTGGCACGCTCGCACTGATATTCAATTTTATTTTTTTCGATGCTGCACTCTTCGTATTAGCTTCATCCTTATTTTGTTTCTTTTGAATAGGCCTTTTTTTCGTTCTGCACAAATAAGTTCTTGTACCTCTTCGGTCATCTCTCGAAACTTTAGATACTGTTACGTCCTGACGTAACCATGCTCCAATATCTATCTTTCTTTTAAAGAAGATCATAAAAGAGGGGTGAGACCTGCAGCTACACCGAGGCAGGGCAGTGGGAACACATGGTGCGCGCCAGGAATGGACGGCCACCACTGTACCTGACAACAAAAAACCAAGAGTTGGTAGGCCACTCCCCCACTCTAAACGGCCAGCGTAGAGGGACCTGAATCTCGTATCAAGAGTTTTCCTCTCCGGCCGATGGATATCATTGGCGGCGCGTGTCATCGAAATCTTTAATTGATTCGTGTCCGCGTGTTCTATTGGTGACTGTCGCTTCCTTCGCCCTGTCGTGTACCGTATCTGACTCACGAAGATACACCATCTGCCGTGGCAACGTTTTCGTTGCTTTGGAAGTTCTTATATGCTACGACAAATGATGCAATGAACTAGAATATTACATGAAGACATATGTCTTATTAATGGTATTGATAGAAAATTGGAATTTGTTTTGACTACAGAACACCAAAAGCCCAATAGGCAGTTCTTGAGAATTTCTGAATGTTTAAATAAAAATTGAAACACAATCGTAGCAAAGATTTGGACTTCTTACGAAGTAAATATTTAGACTACGGAATATATATATCTAATAAATAAATCAATAATTTAAAGGGAATAAACCATTTAAACGCGAGTTCGATATAAGAACCAAGCAATAATATCATACAGATAGCCAGAGTTAAAATAAGATAAAATACGAAAAGATGACTCATATTAGTCATTGGATAGATGGCAAAGACGACTCGAAGCTACGGTAGCGGTTGTTGGCATAGGAGCATGCCGCTCAACGCTCTCAGGTCGCACCCGAGCCGATGCCGTCTTTCCCCTCTCTCTGTGTTAACACCCTAAGACGAGCAGTGTTCCCGCGAAACAATACGTATCTATAAAGCATATACTTTGCGACCCACTGTGAATCTTAGCGACCATTTGATATAGAATCATTTGGACTTATGAACAATTTTAATCTAAAGTTATGATAGGAACTCAGAAAAGAAATGCTTACTTAAAAGGATACAAAAAATAATAGCAAATATGAAAATTAAACATTAATGAACATCGAAAAGCCAGTACATTGTATAACTAAACAGTTAGGATCGTGAGAGGATATAAAAACCATTCACATTTTGTTACTATAGTAGTTATATATGCCTATTTACGTTACACGCTATTAAGAATTAAAATAAGTTTAGCATTATCGAAGAACTACATTCGGTATTAGTCATAAAAGGGACAGCGGAAGCGATTCGGATCTACAGCGCAGCGTGGCCCGAAACCCTCGACACCTCGCTTTCTGACCAAGGCGCTTCTCTCTCTCTGTCTCTCTCTCTCTGTCTCTCTCTCTCTGTCTTTCTGTCTCTCTCTCTGTCTCTCTCTCTCTGTCTTTCTGTCTCTCTCTCTGTCTCTCTCTCTCTGTCTTTCTGTCTGTCTCTGTCTCTGTCTCTGTCTCTGTCTCTGTCTCTGTCTCTGTCTCTGTCTCTGTCTCTGTCTCTGTCTCTGTCTCTGTCTCTGTCTCTGTCTCTGTCTCTGTCTCTGTCTCTGTCTCTGTCTCTGTCTCTGTCTCTGTCTCTGTCTCTGTCTCTGTCTCTGTCTCTGTCTCTGTCTCTGTCTCTGTCTCTGTCTCTGTCTCTGTCTCTGTCTCTGTCTCTGTCTCTGTCTCTGTCTCTGTCTCTGTCTCTGTCTCTGTCTCTGTCTCTGTCTCTGTCTCTGTCTCTGTCTCTGTCTCTGTCTCTGTCTCTGTCTCTGTCTCTGTCTCTGTCTCTGTCTCTGTCTCTGTCTCTGTCTCTGTCTCTGTCTCTGTCTCTGTCTCTGTCTCTGTCTCTGTCTCTGTCTCTGTCTCTGTCTCTGTCTCTGTCTCTGTCTCTGTCTCTGTCTCTGTCTCTGTCTCTGTCTCTGTCTCTGTCTCTGTCTCTGTCTCTGTCTCTGTCTCTGTCTCTGTCTCTGTCTCTGTCTCTGTCTCTGTCTCTGTCTCTGTCTCTGTCTCTGTCTCTGTCTCTGTCTCTGTCTCTGTCTCTGTCTCTGTCTCTGTCTCTGTCTCTGTCTCTGTCTCTGTCTCTGTCTCTGTCTCTGTCTCTGTCTCTGTCTCTGTCTCTGTCTCTGTCTCTGTCTCTGTCTCTGTCTCTGTCTCTGTCTCTGTCTCTGTCTCTGTCTCTGTCTCTGTCTCTGTCTCTGTCTCTGTCTCTGTCTCTGTCTCTGTCTCTGTCTCTGTCTCTGTCTCTGTCTCTGTCTCTGTCTCTGTCTCTGTCTCTGTCTCTGTCTCTGTCTCTGTCTCTGTCTCTGTCTCTGTCTCTGTCTCTGTCTCTGTCTCTGTCTCTGTCTCTGTCTCTGTCTCTGTCTCTGTCTCTGTCTCTCTCTCTCTCTCTCTCTCTCTCTCTCTCTCTCTCTCTCTCTCTCTCTCTCTCTCTCTCTCTCTCTCTCTCTCTCTCTCTCTCTCTCTCTCTCTCTCTCTCTCTCTCTCTCTCTCTCTCTCTCTCTCTCTCTCTCTCTCTCTCTCTCTCTCTCTCTCTCTCTCTCTCTCTCTCTCTCTCTCTCTCTCTCTCTCTCTCTCTCTCTCTCTCTCTCTCTCTCTCTCTCTCTCGCTGGATTTCTCTGAAATATTACCGATCACACTAAATGGTGTTATTCTTCCATTCGTTAACGAAGCCCGCAATCTGGGTGTCACTATGGAGTGTAACTTGTCGTGGAAAGCTCAAGTACAGCATATATCACAAAAAGTGCATTTTACTATTCACAAGTTGAAGTTTCATCGCAATGCTCTTTCCATGGAAGTAAGGAAGTTACTTATCACTTCTCTTATTTTCCCTCAATTAGATTATTGCTGCCTTGTCTACCACAACTTATCAGATGAACTAAATACAAAATTAGAACGCCTTGTCAACCATTGTATTCGTTTTATCTTTGACTTGCGACGGGACACTCATATCACAACTTTTAGACGTCAACTTGGCTGGATCACAGTACGATCAAGACGTCTTTACTTTCTTGGTATAGCTATGTTTAAGGTTGTCCGTCAACGTACACCAGCCTACATACAAGAATTATTTACACGAACAACAACTCCAGTTGAACGACCCTCAAGGCAGCCTCGATCAAGCTTTGTCATCCCTTCTCACCGTACAGCGACTTACCATGAAGGGTTTTCGCTATCTGGCATATATTTCTGGAACTCATTACCATCTAATATTACTACGTCGCCGAGTTTAGAAGTTTTTAAGAATCGAATCTATACTTATTTATTTAACTATGTAGATACATGCTAGGGTTAACGATGTTAGTGTAGATTGTTTTTAATTGCATATTCTTAGTTTATATTTTCATTTATATTTTATATTCTAATTATAGTATTTCTATTTATATTTAATCTTACTTTTAGTCTTATTTACTTTATTTACTTTTTTTGTATCATTTTTTGTATCACTTTTGAATGTATCATTTTGCCAAAGGCTTGCCAAGGCATAATAAACAAATCAATCAATCAATCAATCAATCTCTCTCTCTCTCTCTCTCTCTCTCTCTCTCTTTTGACGCGTGACAAGGAAGCAAGGAATAATCCTTCAACTATTTCGCGACATGTGGTATCGCCTCGCATGCAACTCAGAAAAAGAATCGAAAGACAACGACGTCACAGCTAGAAGAAAAATGGATCGTCAATAAGCTCCAAAGTCCGAGTTCTATTGTAATTCCAAGAATTCCCCGTATAGGAAATTAGACCCTCCAAGTCCTATATAAGGACAGGAAAATGCCCGAAAAAGATAGTAGTGACATAGTCAGTCGCCGGGCAGTCAGTAGACAGTCAGTTGGCAACAGTTAGTTAGTAGAGTCGAGTCGACGATCACCTGAGGCTCTTAAGTTGCAGCCCGGTAAAGAACGCAGTATCGAGCGTTCGTCGAGTCGCGATTAAAACTGGCGAGCTAAACAGGCTCACCACCGCGGAGGAACCCCACCCTGTAGAGTCAGCTAAAATTCAGAGTAAGTACTTAGAAGAAAAACGGTTGACAGTCTAAATTCAGTTCGAATTCACTTTTTCTCGGTTTTAATGTTAATCATACGTAATTTATCTCAAGTCCAAAGAAATCTAAAAGAAATTGAATTCAAATGTTTTCTACCGTTTTTGTACAAGTTTACACTGTTTATTTCGTTTTACTGTTTTATCGAATCATAAGTATCGCGTTAAGTGTATTGTATCGAAAAATAACGATCGCTCGCGCACGGTAATAGCGAACGTACGTGTATCATTTAGTATGTTGTTTGAATAAATTTTAACAGTTTCACGAACCATCGAGTTTGACGATTTTTATTTTAAAAAGCGGCTGTCATCATTTTTTTCCCTTCAACGCATCGGTTACCGGCGAAACAACTACACCAGAAAACCAAACGTAAGTACCGACGCGATTTTTCTAATTTATTTTATCTGATATTTCCGTCAATTTGTCCCCAAATGAAAGTAACCTGCCATTTTCCTTCCCCCTAAAACCCCATCCTCCGCGGGTTAATTTATCAATTTAGTTTATCGAGTCGAGTGACGGTTAACGCGAATAATCAACGAGCATTCTCAGCCCTGTCCCGAGTAATTTTCCGAAAGGTTACCAGGTGTATGCATAAGTTTTTTCCGGTTTTTTGGTAAAAAAAAACACGTAATTTTCAAGGGAAATTAATTTTTGTTTCATTCAAAATATTGGCCATCGGCTTCTACACATTTCGCCCATCTTTCAGGTAACTTATGAATACCATGCCAGAAAAACTGCTTGTCTTTTGCGGCAAAGCATTCGTCGAGCCATTTTCCAACTTCCTCGAAATTACTGAAGTGCTGCTCTGGGAGCGCGTGCCCCATTGATGCGAAGAGGTCTTCCACTGCTTTTGCTGTGTGAGACGACGCATTGTCGTGTAACAAAATCACTTTGCCATGTCTTCGGGCCCATTCCGGTCGTCTTTCGATTCATGCGTGGTTTAAATTAATAATTTGTTGGCGATAGCGTTGTGTATTAACGGTTTCGCCGGGCTTCAAGAGTTCATAATACACAATACCGCTCTGGTCCCACCAGACACAGAGCATGGTCTTCTTGCCGAAGCGATTTGGCCTTGGTGTTGAAGGACCGGCTTCGCCAGGTGAAAGCCACGATTTTTTCCGCTTCGGGTTTTCAAAATAAATTCATTTTTCGTCACCCGTCACAATTCGATGCAAAGATGATTTCCTTTCGTGGCGTTTAAGCAGCACTTCACAAGTGACTTTGCGATGTTCTATTTGACGTTCATTCAAATCGTGTGGGACCCATTTACCGAGTTTATTGATCTTCCCCATTACTCGTAAACGTCTGCTGATTGTTTCTTGTGACACATGTAATGCTTCTGCTAATTGCCGTTGAGTTTGAGTTGGGTCATCATCCAATAACTCCTGCAATTGCTCGTCTTCGCATTTTTGTGGTCTACCAGAGCGTTCACTGTCTTTCACATTGAAATCACCACTTTTAAATTGTCGAAACCATGTCTCACATGTTCTAATCGATGGAGCGTGTTCACCATATGTTTCTACCAGCAAACGTTGACTTTCAGCAGCCTTTTTCTTTTGATTAAATAAGAAAAGCAATGCGTGCCGCAAATGTTCTTTTTCAGGCACAAAACTCGACATGATCACTGAACGATAAAACAAAGACGCTAGTTTTTGGCGGACTCAACTTGTGTGTGTTTGTAGGTTAATGTCAGACAAACGAAATGACATATGTGTCAAATTAATACGTGGTGCACATTTTTTGCTGGCACCATCTCTTAGTTAAACCGGAAAAAACTTATGCATACACCTGGCAGACTCAAAAGGGGGCTTGCGTGTTCGGTGTTTCTCGTCAGGTGTGGTAAAGGGAGAATTCATTCTTCTTGACCAGAGTACGGAAAACTCACGCCGAAACGCCCCACACGTCTTAAATTTGTCGGTTTTGTAAAAACACCGCGCGGGTTTCACGTAACAATACTTTCGGCATTTGTTTAACAGAAAATATCTTGACAAAATTATAAAACCACTGAGCATAAGCGCACGATCGAACGTACAACAACTAACTGACGCTCGTCTCTCTTTTACAGTGTATAATATATACATATAAAATATGTATTTACGGCTTCAGTTACCTGTCTTTACTAGACATTTTTCGAAACAGAACAATAGGCCAGAACGATCCTCAAATGAATAAACTGTATACTTGCTCGCCAGCTGCGCGCTGTCTTTCCGAGAGGAGACTAACTCGTCAATAACTTCGAGAGTTTTGCTCTGATCGACTTCAAATTTTGAGACTATATTCTTGAAATGTTTAGCTATAAGAAAAGACAAAAAATCGATTTTTCAAAAGTGCAAACCCTTCCCCTTGAATTTCCAACATTTTTGGATGAAAATTTTTTTAAATACTGTTGAAATGTTACTCTTTGATATACTTAACATTTTGAATAAAAGAATTTATATATGAAAATAAAATCAAGGAAACATGCTTTTTTTTTTGGCTTCGAAACCCGTATAACCTCTAGCAAAGAACAATATCCTGACGGATGGAAAACGTCCTCATTAATAACGATTCCTGAGATAAATAATACGAAAAAAGCAAGTGAGTATAGACCGATTCATGAGAAGGTACTGGAATTAGTGGTAAAAGATCAGACTGAAAATTATATGGAAAGTAACAATATTATAACGGAAAGACAATCGGGTTTTAGAAAACAGCATTCATGTAACACAGCGATTCGAGTTATTATTAATGATTTGAGATTAATAGTTATTGAGAGAAAAATGGTCGCAGTAATATTCATGTTCCTAAAACGTGTTTGAGACAGTAGATAAAGAAAGATTACTCGGTAAATTATATCAAGTTAAGTTTGATAATGAATGGTCGGAAAGAATTTTCACCTAATACGGAGTTCTGCAGGGATCGGTACAGGGTCCTTTGCTATTCATTATATATATATATATATAACATAACTAAAATCTGTCCAGAGGGTTGTGAAATAAAAATGTTTGCAAACGATACATTAATATATCTAATAGGAGAAAGCTGTGAAGAATTTGTTATGAAAATGAATATAGTGTGTGTTGGAAAATTAACTGACATACAGCGAGCGATATTCGTCGTGCGTCGACCTGTTGCTGCTGGGTGGTGTACTGCGATCGGCTGTCGCGAAGATAGCCAAGGCAGCGTCTCGCAGGCATGCTACTCAAGCGAGAGGCTGTCTCTTTCGCTTGACTTCAGCGTCTCACAACGACGCTTTTGTACTGCTCAGCCATCTTGAAGATTTTTACACTTCTCATGAAAACCGCTTGAACAGCTCGAACACTCTGCTCTCACCTCGGACAATTTTCACCGATTTCTCCGGATCTACTCAACGTATTCGTGCTCAACAGGACTCAAAACACGGTAAGAGTGCACCGTTACAATTTACATACATTCAATGACGGTGAGGTGGGGAAATCTCAATTGTGCATCCTCATAAGTCTCATCTCGTGACGTGCTCTGCTGCGCGGGCTGCACCATGCTTCACTTCAAAAACTACAGCACACAAATAATACAATTTCATGTAATTCTCCCTCAATATTCACTCGAAATTCATTTGTGCTATTTTTATACATTTTTTTTGTAGTGTGACAGTCGACGGTAGAATAAACTATTTTTTCTACCTACATCTTTTGGTCTGGTTATTTAATACTTGCCTTGAGTGAAAACTCATCCTTTTTCGATATCTTTTAGATTCAATCCACCAACACCACAGTAATTCTCAACAGTGTTTAATATAGTAGAAGAATAGATGACCGTAAATAAATCAAAAATGAATGCGAGTTAAGCTAAACATGTATGTATAGCTTTCGCACCACGTGCTAGCACACTACTCATGCATGCACACACCACGTGTAAGACCATGGACATGAGATCAACTAAGAGTGAGGTCTTACACCGCGTGGCTCACACTACTTCACCAGCAAACTCGACCCCCCAGTAGACGCAGCCCTATGAGTAGAGTACACACAGCCTCGCACGCCGTACTCAATCAGCTCGCTTCCTCGATATGGACTCATTCTAATGTTTGTTATCACGCAGTGTGACCACTGCGGTGTGACCACTCACATGACATACTCACCGCGCCGAACGATGAATACACGCTTACGCAAGATGTGACACACATCCGCCCTCTAGACAATCTAGCTTCCTCGTAGTCGACCAGGAAGTCGCCATTATCGTCCACTTTTCGCTCAAGATAGCATGCGCTTTGTAAAGCATATTTATCCACAGATTCACTCAACTCTTGTCAACTCAGCACGGTAGTGTACGAGGTCTGTTCAAAAAGTATCGCGAATTTTGAATTTCCGCGGGCTACAGTAGTATGTGTACACCTTTGCTCCATCCCACTCCTATCCCCACTCCTTCCCCCACCACGCGGCTACCCCCACCGCCTCACTTTTCCACCGCCGCGCTACCCACTCTGCTTGACCAGTGTCGGTAACCTGGAGATGGTAAAGTGAGGTGGTGTGGGTACCTTGGTGAACAAGGAAGAGTAGAGATAAGAGTAGGATGGAGCAAAGGTGTACACATACTTGGAAAAATGAATAAAATTATGTACTCACCACCACCGCAGCTGTTGTAGGCATCTACCCTCCTGCCAAAGCGATTTTAAACTCCTGTCTCTCGAATGTACTCTCTCACACACGCACACACACACACACATACACATGCACAGCGTCTTTAATTCATTACTATGTCCTCGTCAAAGCCCTCGTCCACGGCATCGATATCGTAGCCGATATCTATCTCATCACCGAGGGCTTCTATAATAAACGGCGCCACATCCACGCGTTCACCGTTCGATAAGTGAACCCGCGGAACGCTATCGCCGGCAAGAGGTCGCATCATGACAGCGATCAAGACATCTCCACCGCACGCTTCTTCGACGAGCTGCTCGATACCTGCAACATCCACGCGTTCGAGTCCGTATATGGAAAACTCCATGACAAGAACCGGCAGCATACTTGCTAGAGGATCCGGATGAAATAGGTGAGACCAGTCGATGTAAATAGTTTCGCCGAAATCGACTAGCAACACCTCGCAGTACCCATCAAAGTCCGGGTAAACCACTTCCCCGCGGACAACGTTATTGAAACGAGGCACAATACAGGACATGCCTATATGCAACTCCCCGAGTTCAATGGGTCTTCCACGACGTTCCACTAAATACACACTACGTAGGAGTTCTTCCAGCTCGTCGTATGCATCGCACATTTCCTGCGTACGCAGAAACACACTCATTACACTCTCGACAAACATTAATCGGCACCAAAACGCGTCGCTTAAAATCTCCTTGCCGTATCGTGGATACATATTGCTTTTTATTGTTTCCAAACAGGATGCCAAAGACAGACTAAATGCTCGAGACGCTACTAGAGAGTATCACGGGCTTAAAGATAACAGCCTCCTATGAATCATAACTAGGTATCCATCACTTTGAATGCAACGAAAGAGGTTTTCGAGCATGCATAGCCCTGCGCTATACTCCTCGCAAAGTGCTTGGTCTGCAGTAAAAGATATAGAATATGATCCCTCACAGAGAGAGTGAGAGAGAGAGAGAGAGAGAGAAAGACTTCAATTATTATGCTATAAAAATAAGAGACACAGTAAGATCAGATATTTTTAAATTAACCAATATTTTATGGAAAGCACTTTATACATTTACCGTCGTATGCATTAGCCCTGCAAACACGGTCATCCACGCTCGGAGATTCCTTCACCGTTAATTTTATTTTTATCGCTATATGGAATTAATTTGTATTATCACTCGTAATATTGCTTTTAAATTATTTTTCGCTGTGGACGTTGTCATCATAGTGTACTTCTGAAAAAAGAACGAAACAACTATTTAATTGAGCGCACTGATCAATAAAAAACATCGTGTACAGAATAATCGATATTGTCTTACCTGATATGCCACGACTCATTATACAAAGTTGGCAGCGTTGATGATCTCCTGCCACCGACGACAACTGCGGATGAGGATGTCGGGTGGCACTTTTCTTTCCAGAAGTTAGCTCTATCTTCCTCTCGCTCTCTATGACACGAATAACGAACCCTCGGTGTCGGCTCATATGCAGGGGCTGCTCGCTCTGCAAAACATTATTTTTTTAATTAAAAATAAATATCACATGATTTTTAATTATTTTATATTTTTAACTTACCAAGCTCCGCTGCTTTGCTGCTAATCGACATTGGCACGTATTCCATGATCTGCTGTGTTAATAAAACACAGACGAGCGATCCGTCTTCTTTCTAGCGCAGACCTTTGCTGATGCTTCGGTTTTACGACTGTCTCTCTCTCTCTCTCTTTCTCTCTCACTGTGACTGACATCGTTGTATACTTTATAATATTTCGAGCGAAATGTACACTATATACAATTATTTACAACAGTTTCTTTATCACAAATAGCTGCACATACGTAGAATTATTGCGTTCGCAACGCAACACCCGATGCATGATCAGCGATATGACCACGAAACAGCACAATTATTTTGGACAAAATAATTTTCATAAACTCCGTATCCTCTGGCGTTAGCAAGATCGCGATGTGTTCGAGCGCTTCTTCAAAGAAGTCCTTGGAACCGATGATCTCATACGCTACTGCACGAGGCATTTCACTGACAACTATCTTTTCACGGACATATGATACCACCTCGTTCATACACCTCTAAATCGTTTCACTTTTGCTCTCTAGAGCCTGCATATGAATTTCAATTCTTCTACTTATTTCGACGAGCATATCAAATGTAGACCGCTGAAGATCAATGTTTGGAGAGTATTTTCGGAAGCGTTTCTGTTTCGATTCTCCAGATTCCTCTTGATTCTCGTATTCCTCATCAGCGCTACCGCTTATTTTACCAAATGACACAGCTCTGTGCTGGTAACACGAGGTTAAAAGTGTGTAATGCGTTGTGTGCTCTATGCGGGTATTACACATTTTCTCGGCATCAGTCCCATGAGCTTCGAAATATTGTTGTACGCGAGAAAAATCACTTCTAAACACTCGCCACTCGTCCGCACCGAGTGTAATTCCGGTAAAAGTATTCGACAATATTTTCACCACCGGTGTAAGCGTACACGTAGAGTTCAACTCGAACCCGGCTACGATTATTTTACCAAATGATTTATTTAAACCGTACATAACGGGGCTCGCTATATACTGCGATATCGCATGAGGCTTAGCACCGTTATTTGCCATTTTTGTTGCTTTCCTGTAGACTGTAACTTTTCGAATGAATCGTCGGTGGTGTTCATACTCCGTTTTATACAGATTTCCCCCACCACCTAACTGCATTGCCTCTTCTTTTGATACTGCAAATCATACGCCTGAAAATTGCTAGCCAATATCCTTTGATATTTCTCGCATTCTCCTCAACAGCCTAGTAACAGCAGCAGATATATCCCAAAACTCTTGCATACTCGCGCACACTTATGCGCACACGCACACATTGACATACATATAATATGTACCATGAAAACTAAATAATATTCGTCGGTGAAATTTGATGATTTTCCTCATGGCCGAGTGCCTTGAAATTAGATGAAAACAATATGACTTTCATCAGCGAAACTCGATAACTAAGTACATCACCATCGCTAAATATTTCCCTAGGTCTTGCTTTTGTAAAGCGATCGCGTGGGGCCATCTTCTTGGTTAGTCGTATTCATTACATCGTTGCAGTATATGCAGAGAGAGAGAGAGAGAGAGAGAGAGAGAGAGAGAGCTTGTTAAAGGAATATATATATAAGTGAGCCGCTTTGAAAATTCTCTAGTTAATTGTCTGATTTACTGTGGTTACTACTACTACTACTCTAACAGCACAATCATGGTCAGAGTGGTAAAGCGCTCATTGATAAGAAAATTGATAGAGTTTATATTGAAGCGTAGACCGTCGTTGCGTTCGCGCTGGGGTAGAAGAAATTTACAGATCACCCTATGGGAACTTCCGACACAGGCGGTTGTTCGTAAAATTCGCGGTATGCTGTGCGAGTGTCATCAGCGTGATTTAGTTGATGCGTATAATATTGGATTGTTTGATAATCAAATAATTATTGATTCGGTGGTGCGTGTTATTCGTCGACGAGGTTGGCTGAATGAGACTGCTCTGCAACCCATACTGAATGAAAGACGTAAGTAATATACAGCGCTAATTACTTTTATTTTATTTCCTTTATTTCATAAGATTTTTATATAGTTCGACGGTATGAGGACGCAGAAATGGGATCCGACACCTATGATTTCGATGAGGAGGGTAGAACCGATTCAGATGATCATAGCAGGGACAACGATGGCGACAGCACCGTAGGGAATCGCTGGATAAATTTTACCCAGCCATTCTGCGGTTATAAACCTACAAACGGTATTTTCATGGCAGGCCCCTCGAGAGAACCAGATGAATCCGTCGCAGGCCCATCGCGACAATACAGTTCAAACGATGATGCCAACAGCAATACAGACAGCGAGGAAGAAGAAGAAGAAGAAGAAGAAGAGGAGGAGGAGGAAGAAGAAGAAGAAGAAGAAGAAGAAGAAGAAGAAGAAGAAGAGGAGGAGGAGGAGGAGGAGGAGCAAGACGTAGACGATGACGACGAGGAGGAGGAGGAAGAGGAGGAGGACCCTGTAGATTCAGGTAAGCTTTTAATAATACAACTACGATGACAAAAATAAAAAAATTACGCGGATAATAATAGTAAAATGAAAAAGCAGGGTACGAGACGGACCCAAATGTTTTTCGCTTTGCACGATTCACTGTGTCGAGACCGCCGACAATCGAGTTGGTTTACGAAATGCGTCGGCGGTTCCCGGGTGCAGTCGACGGATTCGAGGACTAGAAGCAAATATAAGTTTGTAATTCTTACGTTACAGGAATTATATGCATAGTATATAGCCAGCGACAAACAAAAATTTTAAGTAAATAAAATAAAAATTCTAATAAATGGTTTAATTATGCCTCTATTACGAGCGTTCTCATCACTATCAACCGATATTAAATCTCGCCGGTGCGCTAGGTAGTTGGGGGTTCTGCACGCAATGTAATTCCAAGTATATTCGAGTACTCGAGCATCGATGTAGCTATCAATGTGCTCGATGTAAATCCACTTATTGCAACGGTAATAGAGACTCTCAGCCTGAGTATTGCGCAGACTGTAATCGTTCGTTCTTTGGTGCTTTTTGCCTCGCTCATCACAAGAGTGAGGGCTCCGCGGGTATCACGTCTCGTAAATATAGACGGTACAGCGTCTGTAACGCATTGAAAATCGGTAGAGGCTGCTCGCGTATGATTAAAACCACAGATAAAAAGATGCCTGTATGTGGTATATCGTTTTGTGTTACATGCAAACAAACGCGGCCGACTACGCATGCATGTTTTATAGCACCTCTTAAGAAATCAGATGCGCAAAAGGAGAAAAAAAAAGACAAGTCTTCCACGAGATTTTTATTTTATGATTTTGAGACGCAGCAACACGCGCAATTGCATGATGATAAATCGACACGAATTCACGAGCCGAATTTATGTGTCGCACAATGCGTATGTATGGCATGTCTGGATATCACAGATATAGAGACAGATTGTGCTAACTGTGGTAAACGTGAATTCGTGTTTATCGATGATCCTGTTAGGGATCTCGTAAAATTGGCATTATCGCAAAAATTTAAAAAGACCATCTGCATCGCCCATAATGCTAGAGGTTTCGACGCACAATTTATTCTACGGTATTTAATCGAGGTGCAAAAAACACAGCTGCCCTCTCTGATTATGAATGGTACGAAGATTGTTTCGATGAAAATTGGCGATGTCGTTTTTCTCGATAGTCTAAACTATTTACCCATGGCTCTTAGCGCTTTACCTAAGGCCTTTGGTTTCGCTGATGAGGTGGCAAAAGGTACATTTCCCCATTTATTCAACACACCGGAATATCAGAATTACTCAGGTCCTCTGCCGGCTTTGCATTTTTACTCACCCGATACCATGTTCTCAGCGGATCGCGAGCGCTTTTTAAAATAATATGAGGAAGAATCGAGTCGCGTAGATTATAAATTTGATTTTGCGACGCAATTTGTGCAATATTGTCGTACAGATGTTACGGTTTTGAGACGAGCGTGTTTAGCTTTTCGAGAGTTACTTATAGGTTGTGAGAGCGTGTGCCCCTTTACAGAAGCATGCACGATAGCATCAGCATGTATGAGAGTATTTCGAAAGAATTTTCTACAGAAAGATCGCATTGCGGTGTTACCACCAGGAGGATATCGCTGGGGCGATAAGCAATCGCGCAAGGCCGTCGTATGGCTCGTATGGCTCGAGCGTGAGCTCAACTGCGTTATCGCTCATGCTGGACGCACGAGAGAGTATCGCCCTCCGACCGGCCTACCGGCCGTGGACGGTTACTACGTGGATGCGGGGGTCCATCACGTTCTTCAATTTCATGGCTGCTTTTGGCACGGTTGTCCGCGATGTTATCGCGTGAATAGAGATGCTCGAACTAAATTCGGCGATACATTGGATGAGCGATACGAGCGTACCATTCTTATTTCCGGGCGAATCAGATCGAAAGGGTACACTCTAACTGAAATATGGGAATGCGATTTTGACAGATTACTCGAGAATAACGAGGAAATGTCGATATACGTGAAAAATCACGCCATGGTCAAGCAGGCGCCTCTCGAACCACGCGATGCATTCTTTGGCGGTCGAACGGAAAATTTTGTAAGCTTGTACGACGTCGCGAATGGGGAGCAGATACGCTATGTGGATGTTTGCTCGCTGTATCCGTGGGTGTGTAAGAATGGAAAATATTCCGTTGGACACCCGAAATTGTACGTAGGTGACGAGTGTCGAGAAATCGTAGGACTTGAAAACGATCTAAGTGTCGTCGAGGGTCTCGTGAAGTGTACCGTGCTGGCACCGCGCGATTTGTACAGGGTGCGCCATCTCAATCTGGTCGATGGAAGTATTGAATAACTTAGAGAATTTTCAACAGATTTCACAAAGTCGTATTTTTTTATTAAATTTGATTCATTACAATTTATTTTGATTAGTTTCCAAAAACCACATCGATCAAATGTCCGCCTTTATTACTGAGACAAAAATGAGCTCTTTTTTCGGCATTTTCTATTGTATTTGCCAGCGTCTCGGGCGATATCGCTGCGATTTCGGCTCGAATGTTGTTTTTTAGCTCCTCTATGGTCTTCGGCTTGTTGGCATAGACTTTACTTTTCAAAAATCCCCACAAGAAGAAGTCCGGTGCAGTCAAATCCGGCGATCTTGGTGGCCAGTCAATATCACCTTTCTTTGATATCACACGTCCTGGGAACTTCCGACGCAAATAGTCCATTGTTGAGCGCGCAGTGTGACATGTCGCACCATCTTGTTGGAACCAAAATTCCTTAAGACCTTTTTCACGCATTTGTGGTAAAACAAAGTGTGCCAACATCCACCGATATCGATCCCCATTGACAGTTTCACCAGCTCTGAAGAAAAATGGTCCAATGGTGGTTTTTGAGCAAACACCGGCCCAAACTGTCACTTTCTCATCGTGCAATGGAGTTTCGTGAATAATATGAGGATTATCGGTGCCCTACATGCGACAGTTTTGTTTGTTGACAGCGCCAGAGAGGGTGAAATGAGCCTCGTCGGTCATCAGAATTCGCTCCCAAAAATCCGGCTCAGCTTCCTTCATTCGACTAACGTTATTAGCGTAAGCCAAGCGTCGCGGCTTGTCAGTTTCCAATAATCTTTGAGTCAACTGCACTTTGTACGGAAACATGTGAAGATCTTGCTTTAAAATCCTTCTCAAAGTGTGTTACTGATGTTTAATTGCTGAGACCGGCGGCGGTATGAGACATTTGGATTTTCTGCAACACTCTGTCGAACAGCTTCGATATTTTCATTTGAACGACCTGGACGCCGTCGAGCTTGATGTTAGAGATTCGCTACAGACCCGTGCTCCATGAAATTTGAAGCTAAATGACGGATAGTGTCGCCTTTGGGCGCAGAACGTCCGCGATATTTTTTACGATACGCACGCTGAGTTGACACAACTAAACGATTATTTTCAATGTAAAGCGAAACTATTTCGGCGCGTTCTTTCGGCGTATAGCGATACATGGTTGAAATTGTACTGAAATAACCTATACGAAACGTGTGGTACGACGCTGGTCGGTTAAAATCTGTCAGAGTTATTCAATACTTCCATCGACCAGATTGAGATGGCGCACCCTGTATATACCCGTACTGCCTATTCGCATGCATGGGAAACTACTGTTCCCCCTGTGTAGAACGTGATGTACAGATATGGACACATCCGAGGTTTGTACACACGATGACACGACTGAGCGAGCGTTCGACGGCACACGGGTCGTGGACGAACTGAGAAAAGCTGTGTCGCTCGGATATAAAGTGACGCGTATCTATGAAATTTGGCAATACGTTGTTACGCAGTATGACTCGACAACGCGACGAGGCGGTCATTTTGCCGAGTACATCGATACATTCCTAAAAATAAAACAGGAGGCGAGTGGTCCGCCAACAGAGTGTAACGATGACGAGGAAGCAATAGAGCGTTTTATAGCATTGTACAAGGAGTCTGAGGGTGTATATCTCGAGCGAAGTGCTTTGCAGCCAAATCCGGGTTTACGTTCACTAGCGAAATTGGCTCTTAATTCATTCTGGGGAAAGTTTGGTCAACGAGAGAATCTCACGAAAACCGTTATCGTCTTCACGCGCGCGGAGTTAATGAATTTACTAACGAGTCCGAAGATTGAGGTGACGGGGATGCTACCGGTTAATCACAAGATAATGTATGTAAACTATGTAAGTAACCGCGATGCTATCCAACCATCACCGACATCAAACGCCGTGATTGCAGCATACACGACGGCACAGGCACGCCTAAAATTATACAGTTATCTTGAGGGGCTCGGGCGACGAATATTGTACTGCAATACGGACTCCTGTATTCACGTGAGCCATCCCGGTGGTAACGAGTATGAGCCGCCAATCGGTCAATTTCTAGGAGATCTTACGGATGAATTAAGTGAATACGGGCCTGGTAGTTATATAACTTCGTTCGTTTCGGGTGGACCAAAATTTTACGCATACCTTTCTCGTAAACCCGACGGTACGATTATTGAAAAATGTAAAGTGAAGAGTATCACGTTAAACTTTGCGAATAGCCGTCACGTAAATTATAACGCATTACGATCTTTCGTGACAGGAGCAAGGAGCATACCTTTTATTTTAAAATTCGACGCTATTCGACGTACGGAATTTCATCATGTAGTAACGCGTAAAGAAACGAAATCATGCGAGCCTGTTAACACGAAGCGAAAACGGCACGGGCTGTACTCTACTGTACCGTATGGCTATTGTGAAATACGCTAATTAGTATAACGCAAAAAAGTATATAGTTTTACGGGTGAATTCGCGATATTTAAAAATAATCTTTTTGTCTAATTTCATGTAACATATTTACTGTGTACAATACATTGAAAAAAATTGATTTATCATGTATAAAATCGTTATCGGATCGTTCTTTTTGTGCTGCTCTTCGTAACAGTAGCTGCTATCTCTCTACCGTTCCCTTTTGTGCTGACTTTCTCATCGTTGATTCCTTTTGTCCCGTCTTTCTTATCGAGTGTTTCCTTTTGTTCTGGCTTTCTAGTGCTACATCCGTGGATATAATATTGTTTAGAATTTGATGATTCGTAAAATTTGTATATAGAGATGTATGCATAGTGAAATAAAAATATTGCTTTATTTGTGAGAAATATAAAAATTATCGTTATTTAATATACATACAGCGTAAACGCCAGCTTATACCGCGGGCCCGCGCCTCATCAGCTGGTGCAGGCGCGCCGCGTCTTATCATCTCTTTAAGGCCGCGAAAATAGCTGATGCCGCGGGGTCGCCGCCGCCGCCGTCGCAGCTGCAGCCGCGGTATAAGCTTATTTAAGAGTCTGCTGATTGATTTTGATAGACACTCGTCGATATGGATACACGTTGGAAACATCCGTGGACAGCTGTGATAAGCGGTCCTACGGGATGTGGTAAAACATATTTTGTAAAAAAATTTTTTAAATACATGCGCGAAATGACGGATGTCCCGTTCGAGCGTATACTTTTTTATTACTCAGAGTGGCAGTCCGGGTATTCAGAGTACGGTGATAAAATCGAATTTCGCGAGGGTTTACCGCAAGTAGTAGACTACTCGAATGACGCAAGACCTAAACTTGTGGTCATTGACGATCTAATGCGCGAGGCATCCAACAATACTGTGGTCGATCTTTTCACCAAGGGTAGCCATCATAAAAATCTTAGTGTCATTTTCATCGCGCAAAATCTCTTCCATCAGGGTCACGGGCAGCGCGATATCTCCTTAAACGCTAATTATATCATTGTCTTCAAAAATCCGCGAGATCGCGCGCAAATTCAGCACCTAGCCCGCCAGGAATGTCCCGAGAATCCGCGATTTTTGCAGGAAGTATATTTCGATGCAACAGCCGCACCGCACGGCTATCTATTATTCGACTTGAAACAATAGACGCCTGATAATTGTCGATTTCGCGCCTGTATATTTCCCGATGACCAATACCATTACGTTTACGTGCCTTAAAAAGCAATAAAAGTTCGCGATGCGTCGCGCGATGTACCAGTAATGCGCTTGTAATGGCGTTGCGCGGACCTCTCGATAAAAAGCAGATAATTATATTGCAAGCGTTGTGTTATCTGAAGCAAGAGCAACGACGTGCAATTTTGCGCAAAGCAGATGTAGTGCTTGTACGCTGTATATGCGAGTGTGCTCTAAACGTTTTACAGGGAAACGTGAGTCTGAAAACGTGCAAAAGAATCATCTTCGGAGGCACGCGACAATTCTTCGACGACTAGCCGCCAAAAGGGGAAATTGGAGCGGTAAGAGGAAGATCATCGTCGAGCACTGTGCCGGATTTCTCAAGTTGCTTCTTGCGCCTGTTTTGACCTACGCGAGACATGGAATATGCCAGAAAGATGGTACTTATTCCTCATGATAACATACATCGTCTCGCTGGACTCGCCACTACTGCCGCTGCTGCTACTACTACTACTACTACTAGTGCAGACCCGTTGCCTTCCGTACAGACTACCGGTACGCCATTATCGCGCCTCGACTCTGAGCTGAGTGAAATTCTAAACTCTCACTCGTACAAGAGCGAGAGAGAGAAGTGGATAGCGTACCAACAGGTTTTACAGCGTTATCTTCACATGGTCGAGTACGATAATGCCGTACCGAATATTTCATCAAAACGAAAAGTAGCAATACTCGATAGCCACGAGAATAAATCCAACGACGATTTAATGAACAAAGTTAAATCGCGGCTCAATGACACACTTATTATCGATAGCGTACCAAAAAAATTTTAATCTAAAGCAATATCGTTGCTTCGCAATTTGCATCGCAGCGCCGTTGGTAAAAAAATGACATGGGATCGTAACGGCGTTGTTTCCATAGACGGCACAAGAATTTTAAATTCCAATATCGTTGATCTTGTTAACGATGCTATGCGAGCTAGAAAACGCGAGAAACCCATCGGACGATCTCACTTTGCCAAATTCCTGCGAGCGATACAGATGCCGCGTGAATTTATCGGTAATCCCGCGTTACTACACGAGCCTACACCTACATCATCCTCGACACCACAGCGGCGTCTTATTTTACCGCGCGAAAACGATAGTAGCAGCAGCAACAGCAGCAACGGTAGCAACAACAACAACAACGACGACGAGGCCGAGACCGCACACTCAAACAGAGATTTAATGCTCACGGCTGAAAACGACATCATCGAGGGGTAGGAGGGGAATGAAGAAGAGGACGAACAATTGCAAAACTTCGCACAAGTAGAATATCGACCACCCACACAGTTAGAAAAGAAAAAGAAAAAGAATCCATTTAACTGGTCATCGCTAAAATTATGAAAATTCTTCTATGACAAAACTATTATGACACCGCTCATCCTGCTTCCTATTCTCGAGCAAAAAATTTGACCCAGGTGGATCGTAGAGTAGCGCGAAAAAATGTTTTACCATGGCTCGAGACACAGGATTCATATAACATGCATCGCCTCGTACGACGACGATTTCCCCGTCGTACGTACAGTGTGAGTAATATAAACGATGTATGGGAGGCTGATTTAGCTGATCTTCGCTCGATAGCCGCGTACAACGATGGGTACGCGTATCTGCTTGTTGTTATTGATGTGTTGAGCAAATACGCGTGGGTCGAGGCTTTGCGTGACAAAACGAGCGCAAACGTGGCCCGCAGTCTCACACGCATACTCGCGCGTAGTAACAATCGTCGCCCGCAACAATTGCAAACTGATCGAGGCAAAGAATTTATCGGCGCACCGTTTCAGCAAATTCTCAAGAAAAAGAATATCGATTTTCGCGCTGCTCGTAACCCTGATATAAAAGCTTCGATTGCCGAACGCTTTAATCGAACAATAAAAGAGCGAATGTGGCGCTACTTTACATACACGCGAAATAAGCGTTACATCGATGTTTTACAAAATTTTTTATATGCTTATAATCACACTAGACACAGCGGAACGCGTATTCCTCCGAGCGAAGTAACCCTCGAAAATGCCTCTATAGCCCGAGACAATTTAGCACGGCGTTACGAGCGTAACGCGAAAAAAATTAAAAAGCCTAAATACACCGTCGGTGACTTGGTACGTATCAGTACAGCTAAAGCAGCTTTCGTGAAAGGATATGAGCGTGGTTGGAGTAACGAATTATTCAAGATTCAACGAATATCGGTGAATCGAGAGCCATTTGTGTATATTTTACACGATCTGAATAACGAGACTATCGACGGTATTTTCTACGAAGCAGAATTATCACGAGTACGAGTGCCTCCGTCATCTGAGAAGACGAAAGAGAAGAAGAGGACAAAGAAGAAGAAGAAGAAGAACGCTCGGAATCATCGTCCGTGATAAATATGAGCTCCAAGGATAGCTCTTTCTTTGTCGTACTACCGAGCAACAGTAGTATGCAGTATTTTCCTGATAATACGACGACGAAATTTATTACAAAACTACCGCGTCAGATACGCTTGCACGGAGAATGGGCTGTTTCTCTTGTGGAAATTGCTTATCCGATGACTCTTTTACATGTTCCTACTGTGGAAAATCTCGTAACTTTTGAGGATGGTGATTATGATTTATCGCGTTTAAATCTTTTAACATGGAGGAGCGCTGATAGAGACCAAGTAGCACCTGGTGTATATCGCTCTATAGACGCTCTTTTGGAGAGTATAAATCAGCTACCTCACGTGGCCGATCATTTGCGCTTTAAATCGCTTTCGAGCTTGCAGGTCGAAGTGGCACGCGTATGCGACGATCTACGCTACCACGACTTTCGCGTATCGCCCGCTATCGCAAGGCTACTAGGATTCTCGGAAGAGGCTTGTAGCCCCGTAATGATAGAACCGCATTGCGAATACACAGGGTCGAGGCCTGCATCTCTCACCAGTGCTATACCGGGCAGCATGTTTTTATACACAGATATCTGCGAGAGCTATATTACAGGCGATGTACAAACACCCCTCTTACGAGTTGTTCCCATTGATACTGATGACTGTCCGTATGGTTTGATAAAAATTATATCGTTTTCAACGCCACGATATATACCTCTCTTGCGCAATAATTTACACACTATCGAGATCGATATAAGAGACGAATTTGGGGATCCTATACCATTCGAGCAGGGAACGTTGACTGTGACACTACATTTCAAATGGTCCCACGATTGATTACACCACTATGGATGATATTGACAGTGTGCAGCACGGATAGGGCCGTCGCGGGTACGGTGGTATTAGCCATGTTTATATCGGAACACCTAATCAGCGAGGACACGGTATCGGTAGCTTTCTCGGGGGCCTGTTTCGTCGAGTGTTACCACTTTTAAAAAAGGGCGCTAAAGCAGTTGGAAAAGAGGCGTTGCGCGCTGGTGTAAACGTAGCCGGTGATATCCTCGATAGAAATACAGCGCGAGAATCAGGCAGTAATCTCAAACGCAAAGCCTCTGAAAAAATTGACACTCTCATGCGGGGGTCTGGTTATAAAAAGCGCAAAATTTCACGTACTCCTCATTCATCGAACGAACGTAAACCACGACGTATCTCTCGTAAAAATAAAAGTGTAATAAAGAGAAAAACAATAAAGAAGAAGAAGAATAATAAGAACAATAAGAAGAAGAAGACTCGTCAACAAACAGTTGCAGATATTTTTGGATAGCTGAAACAAGATGGATTTTCTACATGCGCACTCGTGCGAGTGTCTTTAATCGGAACTTGAATTATTTTCACTCCCACCGACGCAATCTACTATCGAAGGCTCCAATTGGGTGTATTACAAACCAATATTTTCGCTAACAGATGATTCACCGATTGAATTTGTTATTCCCGGACAGGGTGATGAGTATATCGATCTCGCGCATACTATGCTTAGTCTGAGAGTGAAAATAACATTTCCTACCATTACGGAAATTGCCGCGGGCACATCGTCGAAAGTAAGTGCCGGCCCTGTAAACAATCTCTTGCATTCTATGTTTAATCAGGTGGATGTATACCTGAATCTTATACCTGAAAATTAGTTTCACCTCGAAATAATGCCTACGCTTATCGAGCGTACATAGAAACACTTTTGAATTACGGTCCAGCAGCAAAAAATTCGCATCTCACGAGCTTTCTCTGGTACGACGATACACCTGGAAAAATGGATGATATAACATCGGAAAATACGGGTCTTGTGAAGAGAAAACAATTTTTAAATGTCGAAAAAACTGTAGACTTGCTCGGTCATCGGCATTGCGATATATTCAATCAGGAGCGGTTCCTATTAAACGGTGTCGAGATGCGCCTACGGCTGGTTCGGTCTAGAGATTCATTTTGTCTTGTGGGGGATACAAAGAATGGTCAATGCGGCTTAAAGATTCTCGAGGCATCGCTTCTCGTTCGTAGAACAAAAATAGCTCCTGGTGTACTGCTTTCACATGCTAGAACTCTGGCAAAATCTACGGCTAAATATCCTCTTACGAGAGTCGAGGTAAAAGCCGTTTCAATACACTCGGGTGTTCATGGAGAGACTATCGATAATATCGTGTTAGGTCAGTTGCCGAAGCGTATAATTATCGGTTTTGTCGATAACAAAGCGTTTAACGGTGACTTCAGTATGAATCCGTTCAATTTCCAAAATTACAAGATAAATTATCTGTCGTTGTATGTAGATGGTGCTCAAATACCTTCGAAACCGTTACAACCTTATTTCACGAAAAATCATCTATATGTGGATGCTTTTCAAACGCTGTTTTCGGGAACTGGAATACATTTCTTGAACGACGGTAATTCGATCGATCGCGATAATTATCGCGATGGATACTGTCTGTTTGCTTTTGATTTGACACCCGATCTTTCGGCGAACAGCAATACACATTGGAATTTAATAAAGCACAGTAGTGTGAGAATAGAGGTACGATTTGAGGATGCGCTTGCTTCAACGATAAATTGTGTAGTCTACGCGGAATATGATAATGTCCTTGAAATTGATGCCTCTCGGCAGGTAATGGTGGATTTTACCGGATAAGCGAAAAATGTGCTGATGTCGGCATAAAATTATTTCGTGTTAAGACACGTAGAAGCGTGTCCGCGAGTAACTAATCAGTCGAACTCGGTCATCTGTACGGATTAGACGTGAAAATGGATATCGTCGTGGATATACAGGGAATGCGTGGTAAAGACTCGGAATTTATTCCGAAAGAAATTGCCGTGGTAGCAGTGGATAGACCGTACTCTGCTCATTGGATCGTTGCACCGCCGTGTCACTTTGCCGAATTACCACAGCAATCGAGAAGCCAGAATAATTTTCTCTCGAAATATTTTCACGGTATGGAGTGGTACGAGGGCGATGTGAGCTGTAAACAGGTATACGCTAACTTGCGTGAAATTTCGCGAAAATCAAGACGCATCTATACGCGCGGTCACGAGAAGGCTATACTTCTTTGCGATATCACGAGTCGTGAAATTTCCAACCTGGAGGATGAGGAGGGCGCCCCATCGTACACATTTATGTCGAAATCTTTGCGAAAATGCTTCAGACACGCTATGATAAACGATACAGCGTCTTCGCATTGTGCAATGCGCCAGGCTTTCCAAATAAAAAATTGGCTTCGCGAACATCTATTTAAAGGAGAATCATACATGGATGTTTGGTCAGCAGACGAAAAGGAAGAGAATACAAAAGAGGAGAAATCTTCATCATGTGGTCGTAACACGATCGACGACGCTGTGAAATAAATTTTGCATATATATACGTCTTTCAAAGCGTATCGGTCATCATTTAATCATTGACTATGTGTTCAGCATGAACACTAGACAAATCTACGAGAGTCTGCAGTATCTACCACTTTCAACCGTTGGCGTATACCCGGCTGACAGAATTCCTCGTGTATGGTCGTTACCAGCCGGACTCGTAGTTAACACGGATAACCACGACGGACCTGGAGAGCATTGGATCGCTATGTACGTTAACCATCATGGAAAAGGAATGTACTTTGTTAGCTACGGGCTACCACTGGTTATACCGCAACATCTCGCCCGACTACGAAGAAACTGCAAGTTCTATCGGTACGGCCTCAAGCAGCTACAGAGTAATACGTCGGATGTGTGTGGACAATTTTGCATCGTATTCCTACACCTTATGTCGTGCGGCTTCACCATGTCGCGATTTAATGATCTCTTTAGCGATAATGTAACGAAAAACGACAGATTAGTGCGTAAATATTACAATGCTTTTGCCTCTCGACGATCAGACAGTGATAAAAATAAATTTAACGGCAGAGGAGTCTCCGAGCGAAGATTACCGTGTTTGCAGGGATGTTGCATACGACGGTAAATATCTGTAAAGTGATTTAAATAAAATATTGATTAATTAAAAACAAATACATCGGTTTACTGTGTCTCTTCTTTTATAATTATATGTAAATTATAATATAATATTATAATCGAGGTCTCTCGCGGCACGGTATCATATTCTGTGTCTTTTACTGCAGAGTATTCGCTTCACGAGAAACACAGCGCAAAGCGGTACGCACGTGCAAAACTGCTGACATTGCATTCAAAGCGCTGCACACCTAGTTATGACCCAGAGGGGGTTTGTTATCTTCAAACACTGTGATCACCGCCAGCCTCATCAGGAGCATTCAGTCTGTCTTTAGCAGTGCACGTCGAGAGTTTAATTCGAAAAAAAAAAAATGTATCCGGTAAATCTAGGCGACGACCTAGCGGCAGTTTTTGTGTGTCGGGTGATTTGTAGCACCAACAATAATGCCGTGTGTCTGCGGACGGATCTAATGTGCTCGGCTTTGTGTGGACTGGAGGACAAACTCTATAAATTATATATCGAGGAGCGTTCTGAGAGGAGACGATTTTTAATAAGTGACTTGTGCGCTGGAGTGTCCTGTGTGGTTGTATGGAATGAAAGGACTATGCGCGGGTCGATCATCGACATGGATGATGACGGGTACTGTGAGGTACTGCTGGTCGATTTCGAGGAATCGATATACATCGATTGGCAGCACCTATTTTACCCAGAGCCGTCGATTAGTGCGTTACCGGTGCTGCTCGTAAAGTGTGTAGTATTCGGCCTCGATCATTTAATTGACGAGGCTGGTAATCTAGATCCGATCGGAGCAGCGCGTGGTAATGATACGCTGATCGGGATACGGATGCCCACGCCCGACGGTGCCCAAGCTCCATGGGTGCGAGTAATCCGTATTACCCGTACGCGTAGCTGTGGTTTTTGAGTGAGTAAGTGCGTGAGTGAGTGAGTGCGTGAGTGAGTGAGTGTGTGAGCGAGAGAGAGAGAGAGAGAGAGAATGTGTGTGTGTGTGTGCATATGTGTGTGTCCCGTCACTCTGGAGAGTCGTCACAGCTGCAGCCAGCACAAGGGTGAGTCAAATATTTTATTCCAAGTATGTGTACACCTATGCTCCATCCTACTCTTATCTCTACTCTTCCTTGTTCACCAAGGTACCCACATCACCTCACTTTACCATCTCCATGTTACCGACACTGGTCAAGCAGAGTGGGTAGCGCGGCGGTGGAAAAGTGAGGTGGTAGGGGTAGCCGCGTGGTGGGGGAAGGAGTGGGGATAGGAGTGGGATGGAGCAAAGGTGTACACATACTACTGGCTACGTATATTCGATTTTCGATTTTTTTGTGGCGTTAGGTTGGTACTCATGTCCCTCACTTATGCTGACAAAGTCGGCCATTTTGAATGTACAGTTAATTGTTGACAGCTATTTTGGCTGGACGTGTTTTGGCTTGTCTTCGATTTTTGCCTATTCCAAAAAATGGATCAAAGAATCTGTATCAAATTTTGTGTGAAAAACAAAATTAAGTGCGCGGACGCATTCCGATGACTGTGGCATATGGTGAAGCTACCTTGGACCAAAGCAACGTTTATCGGTGGTACAAAATGTTCTCAGAGGGCCGAGAAGATGCGAACAACGAAAAGCGTGCCGGACGCCTGAGCACATTAACAACAGACGAAAACATTCATGAAGTGAAGAAAATAATATTGGCCAATCGTCGAATCACCGTTAGAGAAGCTGCTAAGGACCTAAACATATCGATTGGCTCGTGCTATTCGATTTTTACCAATGATTTGGGCATGAGACGGGTCGCCGCGAAATTCGTGCCAAAATTGCTCAATTTCGAACAAAAACAGTGTCGCGTTACCATTGCTAAGGAGCTGTTGGACTCGGTCCGCGACGACCCAAATTTGCTCCAGAGGATCATAACTGGTGACGAATCATGGGTTTATGGTTATGATGTGGAAACCAAAGCTCAATCATCGCAATGGAAGCTGCCGCATGAGCCAAGACCGAAAAAAGCGCATCAAGTTCGATCGAATGTGAAGGTTTTGCTCACAGTTTTCTTCGATTGCAGGGGCGTGGTGCATCATGAGTTCTTGCCGCAGGGTCGTACAGTCAATAAGGAATATTACCTGCAAGTAATGCGCAATTTGCGCGAAGCAAACTGCCAGAAACGTCCGGATTTGTGGAAGAACAAAAATTGGCTTTTGCACCATGATAATGCCCCTGCTCACACATCGTTGCTTGTGCGCGAATTTTTGGCCAAAAAAAACACTCTAATGATGCCGCAGCCACCGTATTCCCCAGACCTGGCCCCCTGTGACTTTTCCTGTTCCGAAAACTGAAGAGGCCCATGAAAGGACGACGCTATACCAGGATTGAAGCGATAAAGACGGCATCGAAGGAGGAGCTGAACAAGATCACAAAAAATGATTTTTTTAAGTGCTTCGAGGATTGGGAAAAACGTTGGCATAAATGTATTATATCCGAGGGGAATTACTTTGAAGGGGACAAAATAGATATTAATAAATAAATAAATACTTTTTGAAAAAACACAAAATTCGCGATACTTTTTGAACAGACCTCGTAGTAAAACTAGTGAAAAATCACGTGGAGTTTCACTCAGTTTGTGTGCAAAGTGCATCGAACCACCGCAAACCACGCAATCACCAATAAACTCATAGTATTAAGCTCATCAAAGATACAACGTCACAGTTCTACTTAGTCTTTCGGTTATCAAAAGGACACACATATACACCAGTACTTACAAGGAAAGGTACTTTGGTGTCTCCCTCCGATTTTAATGCAACTCACGTATGTTGTAGAGCATCGAAAACTAAAAGACACGTATTTTTTTTTATCGGCGGAAAAACATTTTTAAGGGGTGAAATCGCCCTTCAAAAATAGCATGTCGAGGGGTGATTTTGCAGTTTCCCCCAGAAGGCGTGAACCGATTTTAATAAAACAAAAACCAAAATACTCCTCATTGAAGACAATAAAAATTCCACGTCGGGTTGAAGAAAAAAATCCATTTTAAGGGGTGCAACTGCATAATCACCCCTATTTTTGAAGGGCGATTTCACCCCTTAAAAATGTTTTTCCGCCGATAAAAAAAAATGCGTGTCTTTTAGTTTTCGATGCTCTACAACATACGTGAGTTGCATTAAAATCGGAGGGGGACACCAAAGTACCTTTCCTTGTTAGTGTAAACCTCAACAAGCTCTACATAGATATGAATCTACTCAACAGATTCAACCAAACGACTCAACGATCAACTGAGCAGCCTGTTTAGTCGATTTAGTACAATTATTACCAGATCCACAAAATACTTTTTTTCTCACCAGCTATACTTAATATTTTATTAGTTCAAAATACATACAATGTAATAGTCAGAAGTGTGAGAAAAGAATTAAAAGGGAATGTAAGATACGAATGTAAGAACGTGTTGTAACATAGTTACACTCTCTAGCCTACTTTATTATGTCGAACGGTATAAAGAGCCGAGGGATACGCAGAAACACCTGCGAAATTCGAATAGATACAGAAGCACAGAGGTTTGCGGGCATTAGGCCATCGAACTCATGTGAAAAACGAGCTACGTCACATCACCGGAATTCCCTCGCTGACATAAACAGCAGGTCAGCGACCAGCTGGCCTTGCTCGGTGGCAAGGGGTAGGCGGTGAGCGATGCAGTGGCAGATCGCAAAAGCCGAAAAGATGCGTTAGATTTTGAAATTACGATGAAAAATAGGCAGAGGGGAATGAGGCGAAGGGAGGCCTATAAAAGGTCAGTGCGGGGAGAGAGGAGCTCTCTTGGCGAAATAGTATAAACGGTGGAGAACAGAAAATTGAGAACGGAAAAATTATATAATAATAACTAAAAGTAAAACTTCAAGAGTCATTTCCAATATTACATATCGTAGAGTCGGTGTTCACTCCAGAAAATAAAACAAGTGAGTGGTGCCCACAGGCGAGTAAGTACCATATAATTAACAATAACAAATTGTATAGTGTAGAAATTATCAAATTATCAAAATTTAACTAGTCGATAAGTTGAATAGAGTAGATGCGTAGCATTAATTAATACAATTAAGCGAGTAGTTTTTAAGAGAATAGAATTAAGAGGATAAATTCGAGCGTAGGAAAGGAAGTGCATAGAAATAAGCGCGTAGTGTATAAGGAAATAAATTTAAATAGTGTGAATTAAAAACCGGTAGTATAAATCGAAATTGCCCGATGGTGTAATTGGAAGAGAAAAAGAGAGAAAGTGTAGCGAGAGTGACAGAGAAAGCATTGTAAACAGAGTTAATACACTCTGTCAAGGAGCGAGTGCGATGCGAGTGACTGGTGGTGTGCGTTTGTCTGTGCACCGAGCGTACAGCAATACTGCTTTACAAGAAGAATAATAGACTTTCGAGGATACCGAGAATCGGTGCACATAAAATTAAATAATAAGTATAGAAATAATCGCTAAAATTGCGGAATTTAATTGTCATTATGCAGCGTACCAGCGACCGTAATTAAAAAGTGACGTTTTTACGGAATTGTTTTCGTTGGAATAAAGCCTTACTGTCAACCACCACGAAGTCTCCATTCATTAGTCCTGTGATCGAGAGCGAATCCCCACGAAAAATACAAAAATTTGTTAACGTTAAAAATCACCGTTACAGTGTGAAAACTGTGAAATATCTCGGTGTAACTATTGATAGTGTTGAGAATTCCTGGTGTTGCCGAATCTGCAAGATATTGAAACTGAATGAGTTTTCACTCACGACAGGTGTGAAATAACCAGACCAAAAGATGTAGGTAGAGAAAGTAGTTTTATTCTACCATTGACTAGTAAACTACAAAAAAAGTATTAAAAAATTCCACAAATAAAATTAGAGAGAATTTTGATGAGAAGCACTTCCACTTATATTAATTGTGTGCCAAAATTTGTGAGGTGAAATGTGGTGTAGCCCGCGCTGCAGAGCACGCCACGAGGTGAGACTTTTGATGATGCACAAATGAGATGTCTCCACCTCACCAACATTGAACTAAAATAAATTAAGAAGGTGCACGCTTACCGGGTTTTTTTGAGTCTAGATGAGCACGTATTCGTTGAGTAGATCCTAAATGAGGCAATAAAAATATCCGAGCAGAGGAAGGTGCTGTACAAGGGGTTTTCACGAAAGGTATTGAATACAATATTTCAAGATGGCTGAGTAGTACGAAAGCGTCGTTGTGAGACGCTGAAGTAAATCGAGAGAAACAGCCTCTCGCTTGAGTAGCTTGCCCGCGAGGCGCTGCCTCGGCTATCTTCGCGACAGCCGAGCACAGCACATCACCTAGTAGCAACAGGTCGACACATGGTGAATATCAATCGCCGTGCATCAACTGATTTTCCAACAGACAGTAAACTTTGAATAAAAGATCATTATGATTATGTCAAAAAAAATGGGAAAAAAGATAAATTTTTTAAATAGAAGAGGTAGATGCATCTCAGTTTATACTAGATGTATTGTATATGAAGCAATTATAGCGCCTCACTTTGAATACTATCCCACCCTGATAATTGGCATAGATGAAACACAATTGATGTCATAATGCAATGCGGTCGACATACCAAGATAGAACGAAGGCTGCAACCGCTGCAGTAAATAACCATAAAACATAGGCAATATTATAATGTATTTCCTTTTATCGTTAAAATAGTGAAAGGTATGTTGCCTGAGCAGCGAACATACAAGATAATCACAGTAAGAGTTGTGAGTGACAGGCAAACAAGACAATTCGAGAATATTGTGATACAAGTCCGTAAAACTGATGCAGTGTAGAAGAAGTAAAATGCTGAAATGTATGGTAAAAGAGTATACTGTATCTCGTTTGAAAATAATCGTTTATTTTCCTGCGCATGTCTAGATTGTTTACAGTAAGCTAACGTAGACAAGTTCTCGCCATTGCTACAGAGTAGCAGCAGCTCACGGGATACAAATAGCATGGTGTTGGCACTGCACACATGCGTACTGCTACAGCGTCGGTGGCAATGGCCAATTCAAAGGCGCGGCCATCTTACTTGTGCTAAAACTTGCTTCTGTTCTACTGTGCCTCATATTGCGTACGTTCCGTGCTTATATGAATTCGTACTTATAAAGTATTCATCATCGGTCGTATAAAAAGGCTCATGTAAAAGCGAACATCAGACTGATGTGAAACGTTATAAAGGACTTTGTGCTACTTTCGCGCGTTGCCAGTATAACCACGTGGCATTTGCGTATCCGCATGCATCAAACTGTTTTGCTGAACTAAATCACTCACCGATTAAGATAATCGAGTGTCGTGCTGGTACTGCTCGCCTCATAATTTGTGGTTTAGTGCATATTGACATCAACTATATATTTTTCCACCTTATATTTTGTAGTATAATTTCTGCAATTTGTTGTTGTGTGCAATAAAGGCTATATTTTGTTTACCACATGTGTACCACGACTAATTCTTATTTTGCAATCATATTACAGTTTTACTGCTCTGTATCGGCACTCTTCAATAATATCTAAACTGACTACATGAATCATCATTTATTCTATCATTCTACCATTAAGTCCCTCTCTCTCTTTCTTTCTCTCTCTCTCTCTCTCTCTCTCCCTCTCTCTCTCTGTGTCGCACAATTTAATTTAATTTTGCATCTCACACAATTCAACAATATAAATTGACTAATTCATGTACCCAAACAGAGGTCTAACGAGAACTCAAAAAATGACGGCAACAAGCTAACAGGTTACTCAAAGACACAATTGGGAATCTATCACAAGTATTTTCCTGCGTTGTTTTTGTTTACAATTAAATTTACAAATGAACTTTGGCGTGGTCAAATTGACGATAAAAAATGGAATTAACAAATTTGGAACCCTTTGACTTTTTGAGAAGCAAATTCAACGTAAGCTTGTGTGCGGGGCGGTACCTTTTCGACTGCAAAAAAAATAAATTACTACCCGGGCTTGATACCGCGACGTCACGACAATATCACTCAGATTTCTCATTACAATGAATCTAAAATTCGGACAACTAAAACTAGAGACGAATGATGGTTTTACTGGGCGTTTCCAGTATCTGGAACCTCTGGGGAAAAGTCTAGTAGGGGTCTATAATCGAGTGTACCAGGTATCAGTTTCTCATTGGACAGATACGGAGCAGACTACTTCTTCGATATGCAGCACGAGCGTCTCCGAAAATTGTAGTTGGATTAAGTCGGCGCTCAGTATTGGCGTCTGACATCTCCCATCGTCGCGATCCCCTCTACGTGTAGTACCCTATCGTGATTAATGTTACTCATTGCCGATGGTAGCCTGTTCTCCTTGGGCAGGGAGTGCCATATTGAGATGGTACCGGGATCAGCTCTTCCACGAGAGTGTTAACGTTCGTGTCGTCGCCGAGGTCCCAGCTATTGCTCGTAATCTTTTCTTTGTGTGACTGCGAAGTCCCCGTCTACTGTAACGTTGGCGGTGTTAATGTCACTGCTCTGAATGCGGCGAAACTCTCGCAGCATGCTCGGGAGTTCCATAAAACAAATCAAAACCGAGCAACTTAATTATTCTTGGCCGGTACGCTATCAAGAATGACCTGTTAAATCACCTCGAGGAAAACTCTCTTTTGAATAAGGAAGTTGCCGCTGATGCCGGTCCTATGAGAGCTCGAGATGGTATTATTTTTGATAGGTACACGAATACCCTGTCACAGTTGATACTTTCCGGTGGCACTGTTACCCTTCGATTCTCTTGCCAAGTCTTTCAGTATGGCGAATCGTTCAGCGGGGACCACTATTGTGTCCGTCAATTTGTTAATATTAGATTCCGAATAAATTCCACTGGATTCAAGGTTTCCGGCAGAAGCCTATTTTCATGTTGGCTTGGACAGTGGCTGTAGTGATCGCGGCGTTAGAGATGACGTGACAGCCTGTACTCCATACCCTCGATCTAATATTGGGTAGGCAAGACTGGATCCCACTCTCGGTAAGTCACTGGTAATTCATTAAAGCATTATCCCTTTTTCCTTATTTTACATTCTATTGGTATATACTTGACAATGTGGGCGAGTTATCAGGCGACGGCCGTCATGTATCTGCGTTCACGCATGGTGGCATGAGTCATTTTCTCGGGGAAAATTGAAGCAGCTGATGCCGCATTTTGGAGTCCTTCCTTCGAAATCTCATCTTTCGGTAATCACGTATTTATATAAGCTTTGCATTTGCGCTCTGGCGAGCTATTCTACGTAAACGAATTTAGAATTTATGTAGAAGAATATGTCCAGATTGTTGACAAATATTTTCCTTTTATTACCGATTATGTATCCTTATGTATATCTAAGATGAATAATTTCGAATGTTCGATTCGTATTGAGGTGTAACCACACACTTGATACTTTCTCTGTTTGGCGGGACCGAAAATGCTGGCTTCAGAATTCAAGGCATAGATATCCAGTGGACTAATCCTATCTTCTATTTATTCAAGTTTCGTAGCGATCCTTTCATAGAGGACGTAATATTGGTGAAAGTTACATGAGTCCATGAGAGCTATTTTCCAGGCCGTTGAATGGCCGTTGACGTCGTCGCACGTACCCTCATTCGAATCACATTGTGTGCCGGATTGTTGTATATGATATGCAAGTATTAACCCCTTGCACTACTTTCACGAGTCTGACTCGTGATGAAAATTTTAGGCCAAACTTGAATATCACGAGTCAGGCTCGTTGTTTAATTTCATGTCAAATGTGAATATCACGAGTATGGCTCGTAATTGATATTTCAGTCCAAGCATGAATATCACGAGCCGTACTCGTGGTCTTAATCTCGGGCTAAACAAGAACGTCTAAAGTTAGGCACGACTTGTTCCAAATTTCACGGTAGTGCAAGGGGTTAATAATAATATTATATAGTAATAATATTCAAAGTCGAACCCTCACAATCGTTACCTCCTAAAGCTACGGTTAAATTGGTGAATAGCACGAAGATTGCAAATATTTCGAAGATTGTTAAGGCAATTCCTGTCTTTGAACGAAATGTTTCATAGCCTTTTGTGGGCGCTGATATGCACTCTATTCTGTCTCGCCTCTTGTGACGGACTTCAATATTTCCTTCAGACAGAACATCGACAGTCTCGCAAGATTCGGTACGTTAATCAGCGAATTTCCCCAACCCGGGTTCGTTTATCATAACAACTCAATCTCCGATTATAAAATATGGTGGGTTGATTTCCCAGTCATAGTACTATTTTGACATCCTCTCTGCAGCGTTAGCATTTTCTGCCGCAAGATCGTGTAGTTAATCTATTTTTGAAAAAGATTCTGCAGGTATTCTGATTAAGGGGTTATACGCAGTTATGAGGCAAAAAAAGACGGTTTTTCAAGGATTTATCCTGAAGAGAGTTTTGAATTTATTAATTTGAAAATTTTTATGGTTATAAAAGCATTCTTCAAGAACGTAAACAAATTTTTTATTTATGAAAATGTTGATTATAGAGGGCGCTGCAGTCGATTTCCGGAACCTCTTCTAAAAAAAGACGATTTACGGTGTGCATCGTAACTCAAAATTGGATTATCTGAAATCAAAAAACCAAACTAATTTCGTTAATATATGAGATTATCTAGTAATTAATCGGTCGGCTAATCAAAATATTGAATTTTCACAAAATGGCGGCTTTTCAAAAAAATAGTTTCAATTTTTTATGTAAAATTTGGCCTTAAATTGTTTATAAAATGGAAAATAGTATCGGATTGACAAAAGGAACGATTAATTACTAGAAAATGTATCTGAGAAGATTGTGTTGAAATTTTAGACCGATCGAACAAGCCGTTTCTGAGATATCGTGTAAACCGACTTGAAAAATGCTGTTTTGAGAAAAACGCGTTTAAAGTTTCAAAACCGGTTCACACATAGAAAAAAAAAATTTTTTTCAACTTACATGGTGTCGTCTATTCCAGGGCCATATAATAAGCCCTCCATTCCTTCAGCAGCCTCCAGCAATTCAATTTGGTACTGTCTTCGAGCCATCCTTCCCTCTCGTGTCGCTTCGTGCGCTCTGCGCTCGGATAGCGTAACGCGCTCTTTATCCTCCTTTTGTACATATGCATGCGCATTGGGCCCCAAAGACAGTCCCATTGCATTCATATGGTACAAAAGTGAAATTGAACCTTCATTAAACATACCGGCGGCGATATTTGCGGCCATTTCAACAATTTTTGAGCCACTCGGAATGATTTTCGGGGTAATTTTCCAGATGATTTGGTTGTAACTCTCAGGTACAAGGAAAACACTACTACACTCTCACACAATGTATAAGAATACAATACACAGGTATATAAAAGGAGCAACGGTCCAAGTAAACAGCTGCCGCTTGAGCCTCTGCCCCACCTACATTCAAACGCGCCGAGGCGTCTCTACATATATAGGTAAAACTCCGAAAGTATTGCTCGGATCGACTTGAAATTTTGTGTGTATACTTTTGAATATATGTACATTACAAAAATGCAATAAACGTATATTGTATATTGTATATTGTAAGTCTCGGGCAAATTCGCGTTATTAATGTTGTCCTGAGTAAATTCCTCTCCCGTACCACTGGATGATGGAGTTGTACTCCAGAGGGTTTTAGCTTGGGAAGGGTTCGTGCTCTGGGCTGAATTTGGAGGCGGAATTTTTAAAGTGGTGGTGATTTTTAGTTCTTGTTTATTTACTTAATTATTTATTTATCTATTCAATATATTTTTTTGTTTTTAAAGAGACCTCAGGTTGGTTATTGATTTCACGTGAGTCTGTGGTAGACGTGCATTCTATCACCCTTTCATTATCGGTCTTGTTGTATATTCGGGGTGTTTCTTGATCGGTAGGAATGGGGCATATGTCGATAAGGTAGGTGGTATGGTTGACGACTTTATCTTTAACGAGGCGTTTGACGGTCACCGCGCGATGCGTGGGAATCAGCGACCTATGTTGAAGGGTTAGATATTTCATCCCGCAATTCGTTATAGCTGGTGATTATCACGCTCGTTTTTCGCGATTCCTTAATTCTACGTACGCTGGATATTTCCTGATTTTAATATTCGTACGGTGAACGGATGTCCCGCGTACGGAGCTTAACACTCAATTTGTTACAATAAGCGGATATCGCGCTCGCCTTACGTGATTTCTTATAATTACATATGCGAAGTGATTATCCGGTTTAATTATTATGTAGAATATTTTTATATTCGCACAGTAAACGGGTGTTACTTGTATGGAGCTTTAAATTAAATTTGGCACGCGATTTCTCAACTCTAAGGATGCGGAGTAATTTTCGGTTTGTCTGAATCGAAAAGTATCTAATACTAAAAGTATGTAATGTTAGCATAAAGTCGCGAGTGTTGTCACGTCGAGTTTGGTATGTGAGTATGCCTATCTGACGTTCTCAGCTTTGTTATTTTTTTGGTCCTTTAGCTATAAGCTCTCTGTTCCCGTTAGACACGGGGTTCGCAGTGTTAACCAACTCGCGCATCCTGTACTCCTGACACTGAAGCGAATAAATTCATCATATTAAGGTACTTTATCGTTGCCGTTAAGGGGCCTACGATTTGGTTTCTTTATATGCGTTTTATGCTGAGGTGTCAGTGTGTGACAGGGGTTTGTTGGCAACTGGTCCTTGTATGGTGCCACCCATGCAAGCACAGCCTTCGAGTCGAGCGCGCGCGGTTCAGCAGGCCGGGATACTGTGCCCAAGGTCTTGCGACACGCGTACTTCTTCACCTCCCAAGAGACAGGTAGCCACAGTGCTATGCGTGAGGGAGCATTAATGGGAGATGCCCTGACGCTGTGAGTAGGGGTAATCAAGCGCAATGTGGGGGAGCCTTACTACTCACAGAATTTAGCTATACAGTTCGTTCGATTAACCAACAGCCAACCATAATACAGGGGAATCGGTTTACCGAAAGAACACTATAATTAACGATCTTTTACCAAAACTTTTCTCAATAAAAATAAAATGTAGATGGGCTGTAGAGCAGCACTTCGTCTTGCGGAATAGGATTCGACAAGAGCGACAAGGCTTGCCTTATGGTCGTTTAAGGTTCGGGTAAGTCACGTGATATTTATCACATTTTAAACAATAGCTAGCGGTGCGGGGTGGTGTGTAAGTGTCCCGCTAGGTCTTCGAATTTCATTCATTTGGCCAGTTTTTGCCTTTCTGGAGTGTTAACCGAGGTTCTGGCGAGGTTTAGTTTCTCGCTTCTATGTTAGTTTCTCGACCCCAGCGTAATGAGATCAGACGACAAAGGGAGCGTGGGTGACGCTCCTTCTCAGGTGTCGGCGAGACGTGTCCGTGGCGGTGTTGGGCTGTTCGATGGCCTTACGTTAAAGTGGTCCTTAAAGGACCGGGTGTCAAAGCGATGGCGAACGAGTTGTGTAGATGGTCCCGTGTAGATGTGGGTGTAGAAATGATGATGCACTTGTGGTAGTATGTCGATGACTTTATTTGGTATCCTGACCGACTCAGCGGTCGATCTCCAATCCCGACTGCCCGTCTCGGCAGTCGATTCTCAACTCTCTACAGTCGACTTCTTACTCACTCACGGACGCTTGTGCGCCCGTTTATATAGGGGCAGGTGGTCGGTGATTGGTTGGGGGAATGTAGAGCGAGCATGCTAGCCCCAACTACTCACCGACGCACCGAAGGCGCGAATAGGGGTCTCTGTTATATTTTTGTTTTACATGTTATTTCTTAAATTCTAAGTCTAAATCTAAATCTAAGTACAGTAACAACGCGATTCCTCACAAGCGAAGGTAGGGGGATAACGTATTTTAAACTTTATTGAACATTGCACGAATGTGCGGATAACAAGTTTCCTACCGGTTGTAGGTGCAGTCTTTCTCGTTCGATTTTTGCTGCAGTTGTTAGTATTTTTTATGTTTCGATTCGATGTTTGTATTTAACTTCTTTCGTCGGATTTGGTTTGCCTTCGTTTTTAATGAATTTTCCTCTAAAACTCGTGTTTTTTAGAGTTTATTGTGTATTCTTCGTTTATTTTGCAATCTTCTAGTTTTTTGTTGTGCTCCAGATTTTGGTGGTATGCGGATCGTTGATTCTCTAATTAATTTGTTGGACAATGTCTCTGTTTAAGGTCTTTTTCTAGTTTTAATGTTTTGTTGGTGGGTGGGGGTCTTCGGTTGAATCCTGTTTTGTTAAAATCGCTGCCTATTTTACCAAATCCACGATTTTAACATACCAGGTGTAAAAGTATAAAATACGGATTTCAGACAACAGATGGCGCACGAATGCAGTTTGTGCTATAAAGATTTGACACTGCGCCATTTTGTTGCGTCATCAACAAGTGTCAGACGCACATGAGTGACAAATTCGAAAATTGTGTGCATAGTGTTGTGTTGTTGTGTTCAATATGTCGAAATTTATACCGAACAAAGAGCATTCGCGGACAGCATTAATTTTTTTTTTCATTTGAAAAACCTGCGTTGAATCATACCGATTACTTCGAGAAGCTTATGGTGAATATACTCCATCGCAAGATACGTGTGAACGATAGTTTGGGCGCTTTAAAAGTGGTGACTTCGATGTTGCAGACAAGGTACGTGGAAAGCCGCCAAAAAAAATACGAAAATGTGGAATTGCAAGCATTGTTGGATGAAGATGATTCGCAAACACAGGAACAACTCGCCGAGCTATTGGACGTTAGTCAACAAGCTATTTCTAATTGGCTGCGAGAGATGAAAAAGATTCCGAAGACCGGTAGATGGGTAGATGGGTACCACATGAGTCGAACGACAGGCAAATGGAAAAACGCAAAAACACACGTGACATTTTGCTCGCTCGGTACAAAAGGAAGTCGTTTTTATATCGTATAGTTACAGGGGATGAAAAATGGATTTATTTTGAGAATCCCAAGCGTACAAAATTATGGGTAGACCCAGGCGCACTATCCACATCGACCGCAAGACCGAATCGCTTTGGAAGAAAAACGATGATCGGTGTAAAACCGCGGGAAAGGGTTAATACTGAATGTTACCAACAACAATTGACCGATTTGAACCGGTCGCTGCTTGAAAAAAGGCCAGAATACCGAAAGAGCCAACACCAAGTCATTTTTCTGCATGACAATGTTCCATCACATACGGCAAAACCGGTTCACGACAGTCCGCTCCTTCCGATTACCACTTGTTTGTATCGAAGGGTCACGCACATGCTGAGCAACGCTTTGGTTCGTACGAAGATGTGAAAAAATGACTCGATGAATGGTCTGCAGCAAAAGGGGAAGATTTTTACTGGCTTGGTATTCACAACTTGCCCGAAAGATGGGAAAAATGTATAACAAGCGATGGAGCATACTTTGAATAAAGAACTTTTTATCATTCTTCCGAATTTAACATGTTTTTTTAAAAAAAATTCGCATTTCATACTTGTACATCTGGTATATGATGGTGTTTTTACTATACATTCCAATATTTTACGAGAGACTTATCAATATAATCTCAGAGGAAAAGGAAATTAATCCTGATACACTGATCTTTCTTCAATTACCCGGTTACAACTGGGAAGATCATTAATTCAATGTGGATTCTAGTCGTTTTCGACAGCCTGGGTAGTTTTCATATGGATGCATAATTGTTCTCTTTGCTGCTGATAATTTACATAAAGTATTCGTGTGAACATTTTAATGGCCATGAATCTTTCATTTAAATCAGTAGTTCCTCCACTTTTGTTAATTGTTCCGTTCAAATAATAATTGTTTATAATGTCATCATCTTTGTAAGGAGGGAGAGAGAGAGACAGAAGGTTTCAGGCAAAAGCGAGAAGAAAGGGTGTGGCCGCATGGTCGCGTGATAGCGACCACACCAACCGCTCCTTTATGACCAACAATGCTCCGGCGGCGACTAGCCGAACCCCTTGTCGAGGATTGAGGGTAAGGCTGCGCTGAATTATAAATCCATATATGGCAGTCGATAACCGGGTCTACGCAGTCCATTCCATGCTTTGAAAATTTGTCGTTTGACCGGGAGCGCTGAAAAATTCCATCTTTACAAGATTAATTTTCCCGGAAGACGGTCGATACAGCCGCACCTCCACCTTGCTCCATTCTATGTTGTTAAGATCGCTCTCTTTTTCTCTAAAAAAAATTTGAAAAAAGAAACATGTTAAAAATGACTTTTACTGTAGCCAAACTAAAGCAGAAG
Source organism: Cylloceria caligata (assembly GCA_963942595.1). Taxonomy (NCBI): domain Eukaryota; kingdom Metazoa; phylum Arthropoda; class Insecta; order Hymenoptera; family Ichneumonidae; genus Cylloceria; species Cylloceria caligata. The sequence goes on from OZ012706.1 coordinate 29,797,488, forward strand.
AACTTTAATGTAATTGAAATTAAAGTAGAAATACGACGTTACGTCAGGAAGTAACAGAACTGGGGGGTTCCACTTCTACAAGTGATTTTTGCTTTGTCCCGTTGTGTGACGGTCTTGCCACACCGGTTTTGTGTTTGAAGTATGGCTGGGTGGGAAGGTGGGGCCTACTGCGCTAGATGTTCGTTTGGCGCGGTGTGTTGTCTCGCTAGTGGTTCTGCCTACTGTCTTGTGCTATCCCTTCTTGATTGGTGCTCTCGCGTGCCGCGCTCGTGTTTCGCATACGTTCATAACACGAGACTGGGGCAGGCTACGTTAGGTGTTCGCTTAGCGGATATGTGGTTTCACCAAGCGGTCCTGCCTGCTTACGCAACGTCCTTTTTCGGGTGGGTACTTGCGATGGCTCGCGGTGTACCTAGTTGCTCTTGTTGCTTCCTTGGTCCGGCGGGCGCCCATTCGTGACTTTGGTTATTGGTTGGAGACAATAATTGATCACTTTCCTGATTTTTATCGATCGGGCTTTATTTGTCTGTTAGTATTGTTCCCTTCTCGGGTTTTATATTTTATGCTAATTGGTGTATTTTAGTTCTTCGCCGCGGAGGTTGAACCCTCTGTAATTCGTAGCGGATCGCTCTAATTGCGTTCCGTTACAATATATTGTTTCAAGTATCATATTCTACGAGAACATGATGTGATCTTCCAAATGAACTATTTGACCGGGGATAAAATGCCGTTGTTCGGCACATTTTGATTACAAACTTGTTGGCTGCTCTCTTCATTATGTTTCTGAAGAACATGGCTCGCTGATCCGTAAGAACTGCATTCGAGACTTCAAAACGAGCAATAAAGTGTTTGTAAAAGATATCAGCGATGATAGCGGTAGCTGTTCTGGATAGAGGTATTCCCATGGAATATTTGGTCAGAAGATCCGGTATTGCTAGAATATAGGTCTTGCCCTCAGCAATGTTCGGTAATATTCCAACCGAAATCATTGGTTGCGTGGTTTTCATGCATATCAATTTCTTGAGTTGACACGTTCGACAGTGTCTTCGACATAAGTTCTTGTATCTATTATTTTATATTTCTTCGGGCGTATTTCTTTCAAATTTTACTCACAAAGACGGATAGTTTGGTGTCCCCCTTCGATTTTGATAAAACTCACGTATGTTGTAGAGCATCGAAAACTAAAAGATACGTATTTTTTTTATTGGCGGAAAAACATTTCTAAGGGGTGAAATCGCCCTTAAAAGTTAGGCATGGCGAGGGGTGATTACGCAGTTACACCCAGAAGGCGTCAACCGATTTTAATGAAACAAAAACCAAAATACTCCACATTGAAGACAATGAAAATTCCAAGTAAAGTTCAAGAAAAAAATTCATTTGCAGGGGTGAAACTGCATAATCACCCCTAACGTTCTTCCTTATACATATCAGGCATACTTATTTGAAAGTTATGCTAAGGAAGTTAGTTCCTTGATCCGATAACAGGGTTATGGGCGTTCAATAACGACAAATGATTACCTCCACTAAAGCTCTGGCTACAGTGGTTGCCTCCTGGTTTGGCACCAGTACCACCGCACTGTACTTTGTGAGGGCATCCTGGAACGTGAGTATGTACTTGTTCCACGTTATGGTCTCTGGTAGCGGGCCGACGATCTGTAAAGATCTAGAGAGATCATATATATCGGCGGTAGCGCTACCTTTTCGAACGACCTGCTTGGAATGTCCACGAGGACCATTGGCACCCGTTCCTTCCTCCTCAACTTATTGGCGCCTCCTTAGGGGAGCGTCGTGATACTCCTTCAGTATATGCATCCCGTCTTCAGCTGCAGGGTAGGCTTGACCACTGCGGCAGCGGCTTATCTCGGACGTACCGCTCTCTTGTTCTGTGTTACTGGGGAAGCTGGCCAAGGTATTTTGCCTCGGTCTGCCCACCACTGGCTGCGCTGGTGGTTCGACCTCTCTCCTTCAATCAGCAAGACAGCCTTACTTCATCGGCCTTCCATGCTTGGAGAGTCGGCCATGCTATTGCTTGCGTTCTCCATCCTCCTCTTCCTCATTGGCACGTCTGGACCCTCTATCCGATGCGCTGCTGAATAGGGTTGCCGTTTCTGTATCGATATTAAAAAGTATCGATCTTTTTTTTCGAGAAATATTGATATTGTGGATCGATACTTTAATAACGAAAGCAAACGAAAATTGCATGAAGAATATCGGGGAGGAGTGCAAACTTTGTATTGTGAGACGGTATAAAAAACGAAAATGTGTTTCCAAAAATTTGGCCTGTAGGCGGTGCAGTGTTGTTCTGTGACGAAAAAATAGTAATACAATCAGTGTACAGGGTGAAGCTAACCGTCATGGCCGCTTAATTACTTGCGCCTCTCAAAAAAACAAAAAGATTTATCGTGAACATGTCATTTTTGAGGTGTTTGTTTTCGTAATTAGCTGGATAATTGCACTATGACTTAAATGTAAAAACACATTAAGGCACTGGTACAGTTACACGAGACTTATTTCTAAAATGAATTAAGGTTCAGAAAATCGGAATTGTCAGTTTATGTGACAGCTGATAGCAACACATGTGCCAAACATACGTGTATATATAGTACGAGGTACCGCAGCTACTGCAGTGCCGCTTACGCGAAACCTTGTTTGGCAACATTTATACGTACTTCCCTATAGTCTCCAAGGAAAATTGAATTAAAAAAATATTTAGAAAATATCTGTGACCATGATTCCATCGGAGGTTAGAACCGTTTCACAGTCGGGTTAGAGTTGAGTTAACTTGTTTGTTTCCACCGGACCAGATTTATACGAGGATTGCGACAAGGTTCTACGTTACCGACCGCGGAAAATTATATCCACAGCAGTACCTGACATATTAAGATTATGTTTACCTCAGAACATCACAAAACATCATGAACCCAAGAACGATCATATTAATTTTACAGTGTCGAAGTAATATGCTAAAAAAACAAGTATCGAAGGGTATAAACACCAGTCACAGCAGGATTTGCTTATCACGTTGGTAGCACTGCAGTAACCTAACTCGACTTTTATCGTTTCCACCGAACCTCATTTCGTCACAACCATAACATTTTCGTGGTAGGCTTCAGGTTCGAATTCGGTAGTCTATGTTTTTGAAATGCGAAACGTGTGGGCGCGTGCAGCGAGTCATCTTTTTTAGGCTTTGCTTTCGATCGAACTAAGCTTGAATTTGCGAAGATCGAACTAACCGAAGGTTTCCAATGAGGTGGCAATGGTTTGAAACTTCTGCAATAAGAAGAGCCACCTTTGGAAGGACTGTTTAAAAGGGCTACAGGCAAAGAAAGATCGTGAACAGACACCACCTGCAATACCGCACCACTAGGCGATCGATACCAGCAGATACACGGCCAAATGTACTGCGCCTTCAATTTACCTGTTTATTGTTTTTGATCGCGATTGAGGTAATCGCGATCGAGGCCAATTGTCATACGTATATAAACACATGCCCAGCACATTCAACATCGTAGAATGCGAATGTTGAAGCAGGACCACACGGTACAACCCACTCTGATTAAGCTCAGCGTCTAAATATTGAGAGTGCAAACTCATAGAGATGTAGATAATATATAATCGGTATAAATTGATACCAAGCAGTCTAATTTAAAAATCTCATACTGAAAGATTTGTCTCGTCGTATAGGCTCGAGAACCTAGGTAATATGTAAAATACTGTATTATTCATATTATATCTAATTGGACGACTGTCAATTAATTATAATAAATCCGTTAAATCTGGTTCTAAATCTGAAGCTACTGTGTATTTATTAAATCGGCGCGAGTTCCTACTTTTTATTCCCACACAATCCCAGAAAAATAACTTTTTAAATATTATTCGATCGACCCTACAATTCCATTAACGTTTCATAACACTTTACTCTATATGATCGTTAAAGACGACATGTCTCTGAGCAAGTCCAAGAAACAGGAATTCAAGCATTTAACCAATATATTGACTCCTTAGTACAAAGTTCCTCGCCGGACGACAATAACGGATGATACCTTCATCAAAAAGTCTTAAGACCGACCACCGTGTGGCGCTGTCAATCACGGGATTGGAATTTTTTTTGTTAGGTTACCACATCTGTCATTACCACTTCCCTCTAAATTCAGCGTCATAGCTTGACATTTATCGAAGTTACGCTGTATTGAGTACATCGACATTTGTGCGTGTTTTCGATTTTTTACAAGTTTGACAATGGCATCACTTGTGGCATCAACGAGTTTGCATTACATTTTGTGCGAAAACGAATTTAACGGTCCGCAGACCTTGAAAATATTGAAGAAGTGTTTCGACAACGATACTCTTTCGATATCAAACGTTTTTCGGTGGCACGAACGCTTCAGAAGTGGCCGTGAATCGATTGAGGATGATGAACACAGTGGCAGGCCGTGGACGTCGAACGCCAATGAAAACATCGATAAAATCTAAGAAATATTGGCCGAAAACCGCAAATTGGCCATCAGAAGTCTTGAACATTGCTTATGGATCCGCTCAAGACATTTTGGTTCGTGATTTGGGTCTGAGACGTGTTGCTGCAAAACTGGTTCCGAAAGATCTCAATTCATGCAAAAAAAGGTCGCGTTGAAATCGTGAAAGACATGATTTCCAAGGCTAAATTCGGCCCAACATTCATCAAACTCATCATCACTGGAGACGAGTCGTGGATTTATGAGCATGACACACAATCCAGACATCATAACACCGAATGAGCCGAGACCGAAAAAACCACGTCGTTATCAGTCAAAAAAGAAGGCGATGTTCACGGTTTTCATGGGTTACAACGGTGTTGTCCATCATGAATTCTTGCTAGAAAAACACACCAAAAAGACAGACTTTGTGGGTAAACAACTCGTGGATTTTGCACCACGATAACGCACAGTCGCACAATGCGATCCTTATCCGTGACTTTTTGACCAAAAACAACACGTATACTATTCAGCAGTCTTCGAATTCATCTGATCTGGCTCTCTGCGACTTTGTCCTGTTCAACCGACTTAAGAAACCGCTTCGCGGAACCGTTACAGCACCCGAGAGGATGTCATGAAAAAATCGAAGACGGCTCTGATGGACATACCGAAAATTGAGTATCTGCGGTGCTTCGAGGATTGGATCAAGCGCTGGCGTAAGTGCGTTGCAGTCGATGGGGAGTAATTTGAAGGGGACCATATCGATTTTGATGAATAAATTTGAACTTTCGATTTTGTGAATAAAGTCGATTTTAATGAATAAAGTCGATTTTATGAATAAAGTCGATTTTATGAATAAAGTCGATTTTATGAATAAAGTCGATTTTATGAATAAAGTCGATTTTATGAATAAAGTCGATTTTATGAATGAAGTCGATTTTATGAATAAAGTCGATTTAATGAATAAAGTCGATTTTATGAATAAAGAATATGATGATAGGTCCAAAGTACAGGAGTACCACGTGAGCGACAAAGTGTTTTTCCACGATGAAACCATGCGCTGCAGTAGTTCGTCAAGATTGACCCGTACCTGGACAATCTTGGTGGTGAGGTCCCCCGTCAATTATGTCATCCGGAAGGGGCGAAAAATGCTCACGGTACATGCGAACCACTTAAAGCTTTGCATCGAGCATTAGTCAAGGCTTTCAGATCTTAAATCTTAAAATTCGAAATATTCTAACTCTATATTACTATAACTACGTTATAATTAATGACTACAGTAAACTTAGAACTGTAATTAAATTAAATTGGGGGCGGGAGCCGCTCAGGGCGCACGGTGGGAACGTCAAGAAAGGAAATCTAGAGATTATTAAATAAAAAATATTAAGACAAATACAAAAGACGTGATAAAAATGACGACATGGAGCCGACGAGTAGTGCCAAAGCAAAAACTCGTGGACAAGAAAAAAACGGTCTTCCTATTCGGGAACGTCCCCGGGCATGGGGTGCCCCAGGCTTCGTGCTCCTCAAACATCCGTCAGAGCCCAAAGAATAAGGGTTCGTCAGGAGGAACCCCCCAGATTCCAGAACTCTGCCTCCCAAAGGGTTCAACAGGGTTGCTGTGTTCCTAGCCAGCTCGAATCGGATCTGGTAAGGAAAAAAAAAACTTAAAAAATACAGTAAATACACCAACAGCTGCATGATAGCCGCAAAAGTGGTATATACGGGAGAGAGAGAGAGAGAGTGAGAAAGAGAAAGAGAGAGAGAGAGAGAGAGAGAGAGAGAGTTCTCTAATTATTACACTATGTATTACACACCGTATGACCAGGCGTCTTTAATTAGTCAATATTTTATTAAAATCACTTCCCACATTTACCGTCGCATGCAGCATCCCTGCAAACACGGTAATCTTCGCTCCGAGCTTCCTGCACCGTTCAATTCATCTTTATCACTGTCCCATCGTCTAGATATAAAGGCATTGTAATATTCACGGTCTATTCTATCGTTTTTCGTAACATTATCGCTAAAGAAATTATTGAATTGCGACATGGTGAATCCACACGACATAAGATGCAGGAATACGATACAAAATTATTCACACACATCCGACGTATTACTCTGTAGTTGCTTGAGGCAGTGCCGATAAAGCTTGCTGTTTCATCGTGGACGTGCCATGTTGCAGTTTTATCGGTAGTAGCCCATAGCTGTCAAAGTACATTCTTTTTCCATTATGGTCAACGTACATGGGAATCCAGTGCTTTCCATGTCCATGATGGTTAACCTGTCAGCCGGGTGTACTCCAACGGTAGAAAGCGGTAGATACTGCAGATTCTCGTTGATTTATCAAGTGTCGATGCATGAACACATAGTCAATAATTCAATAATCACCTATACGTCTTGACAAACGCATACATGCAAAATTTCTTTTAGAGCATCGTCGATCGTGTCACAACTGCATGCTGCAGATTTATCCTCTTTTTTATTCTCATCCTCTTCGTCTGTCGACCAAACATCCATGTACGATTCTTCTTTGAACGGATGCTCGTGAAGCCAATTTCTTATTTGGAAAGCCTGCCGCATTACGATGTATCGCTTATCATAGCGTGTGTAAAGCATTTTCGCAAAGATTCCGGCATAAAGGTGTATGGTGGTTCGCCCGCATCATCCTCCAGGTTGGAGGATTTCACGACTAGTAATATCGCGAAAAAGTATAGCCTTTTTGTGACCGCGTGTATAGATACGTTCTGATTTTCGTGAAATTTCACGCAAGTTACACTATACTTATTTGCAGCTTACATCGCTCTCGTACCATTCAAGACTGTGAACAAATTTTGAGAGAGAATTATTCTAGCTTCTCGAATTCTGTGGTAATTCGGCAAAGTGGTGCCACGATCCAGCAAGTAGAGTACGGTATATCCACTGCTACCACGGCAATTCCCGTCAGAATAAATTCCGAGTTTCTCACAATGCAATTTACCGTTGAAGCAAGCGCCTCCTGAAATCGTACCTCTATTCCCTCGCTTCCATGCTTTATTAAATTCCAATGTGAATTGCTGTTCGCCGAAAGATCAGGTGTCAAATCAAAAGCGAACAGACAGTATCCATCACGATTATTATTGCTGTCGATCAAATTACTATCGTTCGAGAAATGTTCCCCCATTCCCGAAAACAGCATTCGAAAAGCATTACATACAGATAATTTTTCGTGAAGTCCGGTTATAAAGGTTTCGAAGGTATTTGAGCACCATCTACGTACAATGAGCGATAATTTCTTATCCTGTTATTTTGGAGATTGAATAGATTCATACTGAAGTCGCCGTTAAACGCTTTGTTATTGTCAAAACCGATAATTATACGCTTCGGAAATTGACCTGGTACGATATTGTCGATCGTCTCTCCATAAACACCAGAGTGTATTGAAACGGCCGTTTCCTCGATACGCGTAAGAGGATATTTTGCCGTAGATTTTGCCAGAGTACTAGCACGCGAGAGCAGCACACCAGGAGCTACTTTTGTTCCACGAACGAAAAGCGATGCCTCTAGAATTGTCAAGCCGCATTGACCATTCTTTGTATTTCCTACAAGACAAAATGAATCTCTAGACCGCACCAGCCGTAAACGTATCTTGACACCGTTTGATCGAAATCTCTCCTGATTAAATATATCGCAATCCAGATGGCCGAGCATGTCGACCGTTTTTCCGACATTTAAAATTTGTCTTCTCTTTACGAGACCTGCGTTTTCTGATGTAATATCATTCACTTTCAGGGGGTATTATCGTACCAGAGACCGCTCGTGAGATGTTAATTTTTGGCAGCTGGGTCATAATTTAAAAGTGTTTCTATGTACGCTCGATAAGGGTAGGCATTATTAGGAGGTGAAATACGCTTTCGATTCAAGTATACATCCACCTGATTAAACATGAAATGTAAGAGATTGGTAACAGGGCCAGCGCTCATTTTTGAAGCCATACCCGTAGCAGTTTCCGTAGATGGACATGTAATTTTCGCTGTCAGGCTAAGCATGCACGAGATCGATATACTCATCGCCTTTCCCGGGAATAACATATTCAATGGGTGAATCATCTGTTAACGTAGAAATTGGTTTATACTACACCAAATTGGAGCCTTCGATAGATGCTTGCATCAGTGGAAGTGAAAATAATGTAAGCTCCGATTTGAGGCACTCGCACGAGTGTTCCTGTAGAATAACCATCTTGTTTGAGCTATGCAAAAATATCTGCAACCGTTCGATGATGAGTATTCTTCTTATTATGCTTCTTTTTCCTCACTACTTTTTACTTTATCACGCTTCTCTGTATACGGGAGCTACGTTGCGGTTTAATTTCGTTCAGTGAATAAGCAGTTTGCGAAATTTTTGCGCATTTTACGGACCCCTGCATGAGAGTGTCACATTTTTCAGAAGCTTCGCGTATGAGATTACTGCCAGATTCTCGCACTTTCTCGCAAGTAGCATCTTTTACGGCTATATTTCTATCGAGGATATCGCCAGCTACGTTTACACCGGCACGCAATGTCTCTTTTCCAACTGCTTTAGCACCCTTCTTTAAAAGTGGTAATACTTCACGAAGCAGGCCCCCGAGAAGGCTACCGATACCATGTCCTCGTAGATTAGGCGCTCCGATATGAACATGGTTATTACCGCCGTACCCGCGATGACCCCATTCGTGCTGCACACCATCAATATCATCCATAACGAAGTAATCAATCGTGGAACCTTTTGAAATGTAGTGTCACAGTCAACGTCCCCTGTTCGAAAGGTATACGATTACCAGACTCGTATCTTATATCGATCTCGATAGTGTGTACATTGTTGCACAAGAGACGTATATATCGCGACGGCGAAAACGATTTGATTTTTATAGAATCGTTCTAAAAGTTGCCAGTATTACGTCCTTGACTTTAATGGTGAATTTTTAAAAGGGATTCCACAACTATTAATAGGGTTAGTCTCAATATAGCCGGGATTCACCAGCAGAGATAAGACTGTTTCTATTTTGCATTTTCTTTAGATGATTTCGCGTTTATGATTTATATTTAAAGAGAATGGTGTACTCACCGGTTGTTGTCGTCGCGGACGTATATTGACGTTGGCTGCGTGAGCGAAAGAGCGTAGCGGGTTATTATCTCAGTTAATCGTAATCACGGGTATGCCGGCTGAGAACTGGTCGAGTACTAGCAAGTCCTCGAAGTATGGGGTTCCGGTGCATTTAGCTTGTCTGTGTGAGATGATGGAATCCCACTGTTTCCCTTGTGTTGACTCGCTCAAACGTACCGTTATAGTGCACGTCGGAAGTAATACGCGGCAACGACCGTAAGGGGTCGACTTTGGTATCATTGGATGACCCCCTTCCAGGCGAACAAATTTTATTGAGAACTTTTTTTGATTCGATGCGTAGTTTTCGAAATATTTCAATGTCTTCAGATAAATCGGCCACCCTGTATATATTATTCAGTGATGTACCCTAAGGTGGGGGTTGTGTCATCTTGGCAAGTGTCACCCCTTCCATACGCATATCTGCTTGTGGACAAAAGAGATTGCCATATAAGATAATGCTTACGATGATCTAATTGTTTATAACATAAAGCGAACAACACTTTTTAGAATTCGTACATAGTTTTGCGTCGTTATTTTTACTACGTATCGATATATCTTAGTTGACTACAGTTAACGTTATAATTCTTATTTAAATTATATCAAATTATTTAAGTTATTTAAATTATATTAATTCTATTGATTACATTTGAAGGCGATGTCATAGTGTGCGCTTATTTTGTATGCATGAATTTTACAATAGAGTTGGTTCCTCGTCAAATACTCGTAACAACATATTATTGTACATTCTTACTTTGACTTTTAAATAGACAATGGAAAGTTACCGTTGCCTATAATAAATACTTCCTTTTATATAAATTCGCGTTTTCATCGATAACTCGAGATTCATCTCCACCGGTAGACGATCTCAAAAATAATAACTTTTTAATATTATACCGAATACCGAATAATCCAATTACGCGGTACCGGCATAACATTTGGTGGCAGCGGTGGGATCTGCTGAAGTTAAGTGATACGTGATTTATTTGGATAAAAGTGTTTTGGACAAAGTTAAGAGTGACTCTGAAGTGACGACTACGACTCGTGCAAAAGACGCCAGTGTAGTTCGTGAAAACCCGACTAATCTAACGCGAAGACGCGAAGTGAACGTCGGTGCGGTGTGACAACGGTCAACCGTTTAAAAAAAAGACGGGTCAACAATACCAGGGAGGATAACTGGACCAGCCTTCGAGGGAAGCTACGGAACAGGTGTACAGCACCGAAGGAACTGCACCCGAGAACAACACCATGGAAAGGACCGTCTACCAGATCATCTTTCTGTAAGTGGCGGTTACATTACTATTACATATTGCCGTGATAAAAAAAATTGCAAAAGCCAGAGTAGAACCGATATTTGGAAAAATATGTCACTATATATATATTTCTCTTGAGATTTTGTGGAAATATTTTAAAGTAGAGTTTGCCGCGAAATAAGCAAACATGTCAGAGTCTAGAGGAGCCCGATCAAGACATAGGGGCAACTCGCTAGAGACGACTTTGCCTGGCGCAGGGGTAGACCCTACAGCCGGATTAGCCGCGGCCGTAGGGGACATCGTTTACGAAGCGCGCAGGGCGCTATTCGAGCTCTCGCCGCCGGGTCGGGGCGAATCCCCTCGACCAGACAAGAGGCCCTTGCTGACCGACTAACGGCCCAGTTTGGCGTAAACCCACGTAGGGGTGCGTCATTCGGGGATTTCGACAGCGACGTTAGCGACGACGTTTTTAATATCGCAACTGGCGAACGAACGCCCGAGCGCGTCACCGAAAACATGGTTGACCAGGAAATAGAGAATATACGAACTATAGATCGAGTAGGTTTCTCCGCAACTACCGGTACGACAGCCCGGTCGGTACCAGCAAGAGTACGCGATCGGTTGGAGGCGGTCGACCGAAGCCAACGCGAAATGGAAAGAGCGCGACGCCAGTACGAAAGGCTGCAGCGCGAGCACGATCGAGGCCAACGCGAACTCGATCGCGAACTCAGGGAGGCTGAAACACAGTCGGCAAGACGGAATTTGGCAGATACGCTAAACAAGGTTGGTGCGGACGAGAACAAGCTCATCTACTCCTTAAGAGAGCAAATTGTTGAGCTCCAGCGATGGTTAGGAGAAGAAAGGATGGAAGACATTCCGCTCCTCGCACCGCCCCCGAGACGCACGCGGTTCGGGGAGACGCAGAGGCCCTCAAATATGCTCAGCCTCAGTCTCGGTATAAAAATGATAAAAACGTTCGACGGCAAGGATTCGAAGGCGTTGCCGCTCTTCTTAAAATTCTGTGAGACGATATTCCGCAGGGTAGCAGAGGAGGAGCATGACACGCTCCTGGAGTTGATAGTCATGAGTAAGCTAGAGGGTGCGGCTGCAAGGCAACTGTGGCACAAAACCATCAGCACCATGGTGCAACTCAGGAGCGAGTTGGAAGCGTTGTATGGACAACGGAAGTCCCTGGCCGCGCTGCAAAGAGAGTTCAGCTCCCTCCGGTAAGGACAGAACGAGGACATCGCCGAAATACTCTGCAAACTATTGCAGATATGGTAGATGATCAAAAGATCACCGGCGAGAGCGTCACACGACGAAGCGCACAGGCCAACTTCGAAAACGGCCTGCACGGCCAGGTGCAACATGGTGCAGCCAAAGGGAGGGGTAGGTGTAGAACTAAGCCACCCCAGAAAGTCCCAAGGCGCATCACCCCAGCAGGGAGAAAATTGTTTCACCTGCGGAAAAACTGGACACATGGCTCGAGACGGCACCCGGGATACGGGACGAGTAAGCCTATCAGTACCCAGTGAAAACAAGTCAATCCACAACGTGGAAATAACCTGCAATTACTGCCAGAAGAAAAGCCACATGTGGAAGGACTGCCAGAAGAGACTGTCGCAGAATAAAAGCGAGCCAACGGAGCCGCCCCGACAGCCAAGAAACGCAGGCTACAAAGATGCAAGAAATACGGTAACCGCGGGGTCAGATCCAGCCACGGCAGGCGTGAACATGTTGAGCGCACTGAGACTGAATACGCTAACTGTCCAGCAGAGACCTGCGTGCAAGCAGAAGATAACAACGCTGCAGCTCCTCCAAGTAACGCTGCCGGCGTCGAGTGCCACCGCCAGCGACTTCGATATCGATGCACCGATGGCCACGACCGGGGTACTCACCCTCAAGACGGACACCGGAGCGCAGTGCAGCATAATCAAGGAAGGCTGTCTCAAACCAGAGACCATGGTGAGCGACTGCACCGTAGAGCTGCAAGGGGTAGAGGGCGAAAAAGTCACCCCCTCGTGATAGCAAAAATTGTGCTCGAGTCACCGGCTTCAAATGTAGAGCATTGGTTCTACATCGTTCCGAATAATGTGCGGTTGAAGGTCAATGGACTACTAGGCATGGACTTTATCAAGCAGCATAGAGCGAATATCCTGCATGGCGAGATGCTCAAGTTGTATGGGCACTGCATGCCACTACGGGACAGCACGAAGAGGATATATTCGTCACTACGCAGTAGAACTGCCGCCACATGTAAGTACATAGGCCTGCCTACAAAGATAAATCTTCCTTCTGGAAACGGGTCTAACGAGATTCCGTGTCACACCGTCAAACCCAATAGAGTGAGTTTGGATGTTGCTAAACACGACGGGGAAGTGCAACAGCCGACGGCGACACTTGAGCCGTCGGACATAGCGAAGGCCGTACGTAGCCGACAGGTTAAGACACTACGCGAAAGGTCAGAGAGCACGGGGAAGAGAGCCAAACACTTTGCGCAGCAACAACGGAAGCCCGACTAGGTGCCCCCCAGCAGTGAAAAGCAAGCAGCTCGCGCAGGAATAGTGTGCGAATACAAAGGTGTATTACAACTACGAGGGAACAAGCGACAGCGCACCCACGAGGTTCAGTATCGCGCACTCTTTAAGGTCGGATTGAAGGACCTAGGATCGCAACCCTTTCCTGAGAAGACCGTAAAATCGGGGCATGTGTCCGGTAAAATGCAGAAAGCCGGAAAAAGAAATATAGTTGTAGACGCTCTGAGTCGCATATACGCGACCACACGAGTCCAAGTGGGACAGGAGAGAACGTCCCATAAGAAAGAGAAAGATAGCGCAATCGGGTATACGAAAAGCCGCACAAAGCGGAGAGTCAAAGATACCCAAGGCAACCACTATAACTCGTCGAAGCGAGATGCTAAACTCGCCCATGAGAAAGAGAAGTGGAGATGCCGACAGACAAAATGCTAGCGGAAGGAATAGTCCAGTCCAGCAGGAGTCAATGGAATGCGCCGCTGATGGTCGTGGTTAAGAAACCCGATGCCGCCGGAGGGAAGAAAATGCGCGTAGTGGTGGACTTCCGGAAGTTGAATGAAGCCACCATCGAAGATTCATACCCACTGCCCAACATCACGGAGATATTGGACCAGCTGGGACGAGCCCGATATTACACGACCCTGGACCTCGCCTCGGGATTTCACCAAATTCCGATGGCACAGTAAGACAAGCAAAAAACTGCATTTTCCACTCCGCAGGGTCATTTCGAGTCCATTCAGATTGAAGAACGCACCACCGACTTTCCAGTGGCTAATAAACTCCGCGTTAGCAGGCTTACAGGGCGTCAAATGCTATGTGTACCTGGACGACATAGTAACACACGGAGTAAGAGCTACTCGCCATAGTTTGGGCTCTCGCTCAATTTCGGCCATATACTTATGGTACCCGTTTCACAGTAGTGACGAACCACCAACCGCTCACCTGGCTGTTCGGAGTAAAGGACCCAGGTTCGTGATTGATGAGTTGGAAAATCAAATTGGCGGAACATGAGTTTACAAGGCAGGAAGGCGCAACACGAATGCAGATGCGCTAAGTCGAATATTGCTTACTACGAAGGCCCAAATAAAAGCGAAGAACGAAGTCCGTGAGTCGAAAGAGGACAGCACGACGGGGCAACTCGGCACAACGAACGACCGCACAAAGCGGAGGGCCAAAGATACCCCTTACAGCCGTGGTAGCTCGTCGGAGCGAGAGATCGAGCTCGCCCACGAGAAAGAAAAGGACAGCATGCGCCCGGGTACGGACAGCCGCACAAAGCGGAGAGCCGAGAATACCCCGGGCCAGCCCAGCAACGCGGCAGAGAAAGAGGCCGCGCTGGCCAATGCGCCAGAAGAAGATAGAGAGATCCGCAGCGTGCATGCAGATCGCTCTACTGAATTCCACAGCCCCGCCGAAAAGCCGTGCGGTCGGGGAAGGGGCAGACCACGCAAGCTAGCAACGCAAGCCACTGGTAAGACTGCGAGCACCGCTGACAAGGACGGAGCGGGCCCAGCACAGCATAGCGAACCCGCGAAGCGCGGAAGGCCGCGGAAAGCAAACGTTGCAAGGCCGCTCGAGACAGAGAGCGACCCAACGGCGGAGATAATGGTGGGCACACCGAGCGACAAAACTGCGGACGGAGCACCGCAAAGGCCTGCTGAGGAAGCGAGGCACGGCGGAGCCCGTAGCCCACGAACTTCCAGCAGCACGGACGAAGACAGCATTATAAAAAAGTATAGCGACTGCCGCAGAGGCGTAGCCATCCCTTCAGCTGATGACCGCCTGAAAATCATTAAAAAATATCACGACACCCCTATAGGAAGGCACCAGGGTATACGGCGTACATTGCATCGGATCCGGACTAAGTACGACTGGCCCGGCCTGAGAAAAGAATTGGAAAATTACATATCGTCCTGCGAATCCTGCCAGAAGAATGAAATCAGGAAAAGGGAACGAGTGCGATGGTGGTAACCGACACCCCATCGAGGTCCTTTGAGAAAGTAGCGGTCGACATCGTAGGACCGCTACCAGAAAGCGCATCTGGAAAAAGATATATACTTACTATCCAGGACGCGCTCACAAAATACAGTGCAGCTATACTACTGCCGAACCGAGAGGCTTCGACAGTCGCTAGAGCAATCGTAGAAGAATTGATGTGCCGGCACGGAACGCCGGAATTAATATTATCACATCAGGGTACGAACTTTCTCAGCTCGACCTTCAAGGAAATGTGTCGATTGCTGCGAATTGAAAAGATACAAACTACGACTTATCATCCCGAATCGAACGGCGCATTAGAAAGGTCACATCGTACCCTCGCAGAGAGTCAGGGAAATTGGGACGAGTGGCTGCCGTACGCAATATTTACGTACAATACCACTCCACATACGGGGACCGGACTGTCTCCCCACGTGCTGGTGTACGGACGCGAGGCTGAATTGCCGACCGCCGTAAAACAAGAGCCCCGCAGCACCTATGCCTACGATGATTACGTCAACGAGTTACGCGAGCGACTACGCGCCGCATGGACAGTAGCATGTGACAACCTGGAAGTCGCGAAAAGGAGGTCAAAGAATACGTACGACCATGGCGCACAGGTGCAGAAGTTCCGCGTCGGCTAACGCGTAATCCTCCATGACGAGACGATGCGAAGGGGGCGGTCAGCCTAGCTGACCCCAAAGTGGACGGGTCCTCACGAAATAGTAGAGAAGAGACCCCCCGTCAACTACGTGGTCCAGACGGGACGTAAAATCCAGGCGGTGCACGCAAACCGCCTGAAGCTCTTTATCGAGCACTAATAGCTCAGGAATTGAGAAATTCGAATACTTATAGCTAGTTAAAATTAAATATTAGCTAGAAAATAAATGTGGGATGGAGCCCCTCAGGACACAGGGTAGGGAGCTCCAATAAAGTAGAAGAGGTCTTAGGAGACCTAATTTTATCAACAGGAAAGAGAGCGTATACATATAAAAAAAAAATATTGAACGAAGCAATTGAAAAGAAATTGCACTTTCATTACGCAATCCGCAGGGGACGGAATATTGTGACCGTGCCAGAAAAGCACCTCGAAAAATGTATAGCATATTAATACTGACACAGGATAGTGTTCAGCATAGAGTGTAAAAAGAATATATGGAGTAAATTGAAGAAATGAAGCCTCTAGGAGCATACTTAATTTTGGAAAAAATAAGTCAACGTGCACACTCTATTTGGTTGATATACACATGTTAATAAGCGTCAGAGTGAGGAAGAAGGCACGCGTAGACAACCTAGTCCTAAAGCTGAATAGAGCACAGAAAGGCCTACAGCGAAAATGGACACAGATAACGGCGAGAAATGCGCGAAAAGGGTTATCCAACTAACTCATCCCCTCATCGTCCTAATGCAACAGCAAGGGTGATAGCTATACGTCGCGCCAACCCTAGAAAAATTGTGGGAAAAATCCCACTCGGCTTAAAATGTTAAATAATACGGGAACACTGGCTTTGGTAGGCGTATGTATAGTAACCGCCCGAGATTTCAGCATCAAAACCATCTGGCGAACATCGCAGATCATCCGGGAAAACTACCTTCCGCCGTTCAATTTGAAATTAACGGAGATTGAAGCTCAGACGCCCCCTACGCAGACCGTGACGATAATTCCATTACAGAGCGTGTTGCGAGACCCAGAAGAGCTTCAAAAGCTCGGAGCTCGAGCCGACAAAATCATGGACAACGTCAATACTGACGGAGACGGGATGCAACACATCCACAATCTGAGTTTCTACTCACTGGGTGCAGTAGCACCAATAGCCTTAGTTGGCTATGTTCTGTTTAAATGTTATAGGTACCAACGAAACCGAACACCAACAAGGACAAGCGAGGCAACGACCCCGGCAGCAGCCGAGGTAAACATCAACCTCGAGCAGCTCGGACGACAACAGCAAGAGAAATAACTGCGATCCGAGCTAGCCAAAGTATGCACTCGTCCCTCCAACCGAGAACGACTCGCTCGGCACGAAAGACGATAAGAAGCAAAAGAAAAAACTTCATCGTTAACAAATAAAAAAATGAAAAATTTAATTGTATTGTTAGATAACATCAAACTGTAAAATTGTATGAAATTGTAAGAGGAAATACGGGAAACCAATCAAACGAAAAATTTTTTAGAGAAAATTTTTTTTCCTTTTAAGGGGGAGGGATGTTGTGCCGCGGAATATTCCACTCCGTATTTCATATATTCGGGAATATTCAATAGCAAAGAAACATTGGAATTTGTGCAAGACAGGAAACGAAGTCCTATGCCCGATCGTACGAACTTCATCAAATTAATGCGGATTTTTCGAAGAAAATCATTTTTTCAGATAAGGCACATTTTCAACTCGACGGATACGTAAATAAGCAAAACTGTCGGATTTGGGGTGCTGAAAATGTTAATGGAGTGCGATATCGCGAAATTTTGACGGAGTTTTTGTGGCCCGAATTGGATGTAATTGATGTGGAGGACATGTTTTTCTAACAAGACGGTGCGACCTGCCACACAGCACGTGAAACAATGGTGTTACTGCAGACTAAGTTTCGAGGCCATGTCATTTCGCGATTTGGCGATCAACATTGGCGACCAAGATCGTCCGATCTAACACCGATGGACTTTTTTTTTTTGGGGCTATGTGAAGGAAAAGGTGTATGCGAATAAGTCTGAAACAGTTGAACATCTTAAAGAGCAAATACGGCGCGCTATTGGTGAAATACAGCCACATTTATGCGAAAATTTTGTTGAAAATTTCAACAAAAGAATAACCCTGTGCCAGAGGTTTCGTGGTGGCTATTTGCCTGATGTTGTATTTCACGGTTAATCGGAACTATTTTTCTTTATGTTGAAATTAAAATGTTGCTTAATTCGAAAATAAATGTGTTTTTTCTTCTAAATTAAATCCGGTGCCCCTGTTAGGACACCGTTTATGTGCCAGTTTATGAGAGTATAGGCCTTTTGCTCACCGTATTGCCCTTGTGTAGGTTTTTTACTATGTCGTTTAAAAAGTACGAGTGCCAGCCACTCGGAATCTCCGTAGAATATTCTGTTTTCAATATTTAAATATAAAGACATAGAAGTAAAGTTATTATTAAGAATAATTATCAATATATATACAGGGTGCGTTATCTTTTATGTCGGTATGTAAACATTGAATAACTTTTTTTTTAAAAAACCGATTTCCATATATGCGGTATTTTTATTTAATTTGATCCTTTACAATTTATTTAGACTAGTTTTTGAATACAACATCAATCAAGTGGCTGCCTTTATTGGTCAAAGCAAAATGTGCCCTTTTTGCTGCGTTTTCCATCACTTTTTCGAGCATCTCGGGCGATATAGCGATGATTTCGGCACAAATGTTTACCTTGAGCTCGTCAATGGTATGAAGCTTGTTGGCGTACACTTTGCTTTTCAAATAACCCCACAAAAAGAAGTCCAGAGGGGTCAAATCCGGAGATATGGGTAGCCAGTCAATGTCGCCATTTTTTGACAACACACGTCCAGGAAATTTTCGTTGCGGAAACTGCATTGTTTGATTTGCAGTGTGGCATGGTGCACCTTCTTGTTGAAACCAGTAACTGTCCAGACCTTTTTCACACATTTGTGGAGACATAATGAGCCAACATCCACCGTTATCGGTTCCCATCGACTGTTTTGCCTTCTCTGAAGAAAAATGGCCCAATTATGGTTTTGGCGCAAACGCCGGCCCAAACAGTCACTTTTTGGTCTTGCAATGGTGTTTCATGGATCTCGTGTGGAATATCCGTTCCCCAAATGGGGCAGTTGTGCTTTTTAACGGCGTCAGAGAGTGTGAAATGGGCCTCGTCGGTCATCAAAATTCGCTTCCAAAAATCATGTTCAGTTTCAACCTTTCGAGCGACCGTTTGGCCGTATTCCAAGCGACGTAGACGATCTGTCGGCAATATTCTTTGAGTCAATTGCACTTTATACGGAAACAAATGCAAATCATCCTTTAAAATGCGCCGCAAAGTTGTTCCACTGACGCCAAAATGCTAAGCGCGGTGACGATACGACACATGTGCGTTTTCGGCAAACTTCTCTCTTACCGCTTCAACCAGTTCATTGGAACTTCTTGGGCGTTGATGAACAGCACGTGGACGATCTCTCACTGTCCTGTGCTCAACAAAATTCGACTACAAACGACGAATAGTGTTGTCAGACGGTGCTTATTGGCCACGATATTTTCGACGATATGCACGTTGAGTTAACACAACTGAACGACTATTTTCAATGTACAGCGTCACTATTTCGGCGCTGTGTTCCAGTGTTAAGCGATTCATGGTTAAAATTGTACTGAATTGACGTTTCAAAAACATGTCTACTCAAGTCAATCGGATGATAAATGTAAAAGTTATTCAATGTTTACATACCGACATAAAAGATGGCGCACACTGTATATTTTTTACTACTTCTTTATTTAATATATTTATTTGTTTGAGAATTCAATTATATTAATTGTGTGTTGTAGGTACTGAGAGCGGTGTGCGTGCTGCAGCCAGTGCTACGGAGCACGCCACGCTATGAGATAAATGAGTGTTTAAAATGTGTCAATTATTCACTGCAAGCTCTCAGCAGATTTATCTGAGAGAAGTTGCAGCGAATAGGTGAGAGCACTTGCAATTGAAATTGCTTGAGTACTCTATACGTATGAGACCAGCTACGCAGGCAGCACTGCGTAGCACAACACAACACATATTGAGGATGCACAAAATGAGCAGTGTATAGCCGCTGTACTCTTCCAGCAGATATTCTGGGGAAAAGTACAGTAAATATAGTACACCTGCATAATTATATTAATTATACCGCAAATGATGGTGAGAAAACCGTGGCTTGACATGTGCTGCAATGCCGCCAAAAAGTGAGGCCAAAAATGTTGATGTACCGATGAGCATGCAACTCCTCGTTACCATTGAATTTGCGGTAAATTATAGCAACGTACTCGTACCTGATTTTGAGTCCTGTTGAGAGTGATGAGAGCGTCCTGAGCGAAAAGCCAACGAGAAAAGTCCAAGAAGGTGGTGCGCTGTTCCTCGATGTCGTAGCAAAAGTGACTGAATTTTCAATATGGCTGCGGAATATGAAATTAACGTTGAGCGCTGAAGTCAGTTGAGCGAAATAGCCGGTGAGCGAAACCGAAGTCAAGCGAGAGAGACATCCTCTCGCTCGACGCGGCGTGCCAACGAGGCACATCCTCGGCTTCGCGAAGCCCCGCCTCGGCTACCTTCGGCTCAACCGAACGACGTGTGCTTGAGCACAGCAACAGGTCGACGCACGGCGAATATCGATCGCCGTGCGCCAGCTGATTATCCAACAACTACATAATTGTTATTAATTGATTTGTGAAAAATTATTATTTGGAGCAAATGACAGTATAGCAGGTTGCGTAATAATGGATCGCAGGTCAATACGAAGCAACGACTTATTCTAATCGTTCTGTCTCCCTTTCTCACGCATGCATAGCTCGTATTACTCACTCAGCTGTTACTGTTAACTGGTTCTATTATCTGGTGAGGAGATACGGGAGGTAACATCAGCATCAATGGAGACGATTCGTAAGAGGGGGGTTTGTACTTCGCCTTTAATATTGCTCTCGCAGATATCGCTGTATACAAACATGCTGCCTGATATAGCATTGGTGAGAGATGCAGACCTCAAACTCATGTACTCGGAATGCGGTTCTATCATTACAGACCTATTTGCCTCTACTTCAAATCCGAGTAAGCTTGCGAGCAGATGACCAGCCACGTGGGGTAACTTATTTATACTCTCCAAAAGAGCGTTTATAGAGCGATATACACCACATGGAACTTGGTCTCTATCTACGCGTCTCCGTGTTAAAAGAATTGAGCCCGATAAACCATAATCACCATCCTCAAAAGATACGAGTTTGTCTACAGTAGCAATTTCCGCAAGAGAAACCACTATTCTCCATGCAAACGTATTACACGCGGTAGTTTTATAATAATCTTCGTCCTCGTTTTATCCGGAAAATACTGCATGCTACTCTTGCTCGGTAGTACGGCAAAGAAAGAGCTATCCCTGGAACTCACATTTATGAGTGACGGTAATTCCAAACGATCTTCCACTGCTTCTTCTTCTTCTCCTTCTCCCTAGTCTTCTCAGGTGACGGAGGCACTCGTACTTGCGATAATTCTGCCTCGTAGAAAATACCGTCGATAGGCTCGTTATGCATATCGTGTAAAATATTCGAATGGTTCAAGATTTCATTGATATTCGTTGAATCTCAAATAAATCGTTACTCTAACCACGCTTTTATCCTTTTGCGAATGCTGCTTTAGCTGTACTGATACGGACCAAGTCACCGGGACCGTATTTAGCCTTTTTCGTTTTTTTGTTTGCGTTAAGCTCGTAATGCCGAGCTAGATATTCGTAGGCTATAGAAACATTTTCTAGGGTCACTTCGCTCGGAGGAATATACGTTCCTTTATTTAGTCAAAAAATTCTTTAAATTTATGGGTGAAATGACGGGTGTCCCATTTCTATACGCGCCTACACTTACGTCATCCTTGACACCGCAGAGGCGACTCATTTTACCACGTGATAGTGGTAGCAGCAGCAGGAGCAGCAACAATGAGGTTGAGACCGCACACTCAAACAAAGGTTTAGTGTTCACGGCGGACAATGACATCGTCAAAGGAAAGGAGAGAGAGAAGGAAGAGGATAAACAATTGCAAAACAACGCACAAGTAGAGAGTCAACGTCACGCCAGCGAATATCAGCACCCGCACAGCTCGTAAAGAAAAATAATAAAAATCCATCCAACTGGTCATTGTTACGATGATGAAAATTCTTGAAAAAATGCATTCTAACTCCGCTCATCCTTTATCCTATTCTCGAGCAAAAAATCTGTCTCAGATGGGTAGGCGATTAGAACAAAATATCTATTACCCTGGCTCGAGACACAGGATTCATATAACATGCGTCGCCTCGTACGACGGCGTATTCCCCGTCGTACTTAAAACGTGAGTAATAAAGACGACGTATGGAAGGTGGATTCAGTTGATCTTCGCTCGACAGATAAGAGAAATAATAGGTATGCATATCTGCTTGTTGTTATCGATGTGTTGAGCAAATATGCGTAGGTCGAGGCTTTTCGTGACAAAACGAGGCAAAGAATTCATCGGGGCTCTATTTCAGACAATCCTAAAGAAAAAGAATATCAATTTTCAGGCTGCTGTTAAGGGGCGAATGTGGCGCTCTTTTACATACACGCGTTATAAGCATTAAAGCAATATTTTACGAAAATTTTAATATGTTTATAATCACAATAAACACGGCGAAACGCGTATTCTTCCGAGCGAAGTGACCCTACAATACGCCTCTAGAGCCCGAGAAAATGTAGCTCAGCGTTACGTGCGTAACGCGAAAAAACTAAAAAGCCTAAATACGGTGTCGGTGATTTGACGCGTATCAGTTGAGCTGCAGCAGTATTCGCGAATTGATATAAGCATGATGGGAGTAACGAGTTATTCAAAACTCAACGAATATCAGTGAATCGAGAACCATTTATGTATAATATTTTATTTTCTATTATTGTATGATTGGACGGACCGAGGGAGAGAGAGAGAGCGTGTCGAGGGAAAGAACACATCGTATACGCCGATTTTGGTCAGCTATGGGACGTTGCATCGCTGTATGCCGCGTGGGAAGATGCCACCTTCTTCCGCTTTCCACTGTTGGGACTTAGAAAATTCTCGCTCGGCAATTGTCTGCGGGGTCTATCAAAAGCAATCTGCCTGCGACAGCGACAGCGATTCCCCCGATTAACCGAGTTTGTCTTGCTAGGAGGGGATCATAGTTCACGGGCACGCATGCCGGCAGGTCCTCAGGGCTTATTTTCCCGGTGACTGTCGAGCGCGTAGGACGTAGCATCGAGCCTATCATTGTTCTGCTCTACTGTTGGCCTGATTACCACGTATTAACAAGTCGTGGATACCGCTGGATTTCTTTGGAACGCCGAACCAAATATTTAATCGAGAGGAAAACTTAAGCGAATCGAACATCTAGTCAGAAGGAGAATCTGATCAAGACGATCTTGGAACTGTCCCAGATTAACAAGGAATAATGAGGACGCTTCGTCCCGGTGAGCTTCCTTGCTCTCTACGGTATTTCGTCATCATTTTTATTTTTGCTGACTTATATGATAATTAGAGCTTGGTCGTACCTGCGATCCTTCCATACCACGCACAGAGTATTATTCCTATCGGGACAGGCTGCATCTATCAGAATGTAATATCGAGATCGTTTGGCGGTTAGAGCCGGGAATAACTTACTCCGGGTTTTCTGTTACTTTTTCGTGTTCGTTTATTGTAAAGCGCGCGTTAGTACGTCATCCCGTTGCGTACCAGGTGTATGCATAAGTTTTTTCCGGTTTAACTAAGAGATGGCGCCAGCGAAAAGTACGCAGCGTATTAATTTGACACATACGTCATTTTGTTCGTCTGACATTAACCTACAAACACACATAAGTTGAGTCCGCCAAAAACTAGCGTCTTTGTTTTATCGTTCAGTGATCATGTCGAGTTTTGTGCCTGAAAAAGAACATTTGCGGCACGCATTGCTTTTCTTATTTAATCAAAAGAAAGAGGCTGCTGAAAGTCAACGTTTGCTGGTAGAAACATATGGTGAACACGCTCCATCGATTAGAACATGTGAGACATGGTATTGACAATTTAAAAGTGGTGATTTCAATGTGAAAGACAGTGAGCGCTCTGGTAGACCACAAAAATGCAAAGACGAGCAATTGCAGGAGTTATTGGATGATGACCCAACTCAAACTCAACGGCAATTAGCAGAAGCATTACATGTGTCACAAGAAACAATCAGCAGACGTTTACGAGTAATGGTGAAGATCAATAAACTCGGTAAATGGGTCCCACACGATTTGAATAAACGTCAAATAGAAAATCGCAAAGTCACTTGTGAAGTGCTGCTTCAACGCCACGAAAGGAAATCATCTTTGCATCGAATTGTGACGGGTGACGAAAAATGGATTTATTTTGAAAACCCGAAGCGGAAAAAATCGTGGCTTTCACCTGGCGAAGCCGGTCCTTCAACACCAAGACCAAATCGCTTCGGCAAGAAGACCATGCTCTGTGTCTGGTGGGACCAGAGCGGTATTGTGTATTATGAACTCTTGAAGCCCGGCGAAACCGTTAATACACAACGCTATCGCCAACAAATTATTAATTTAAACCACGCATTAATCGAAAGACGATCGGAATGGGCCAGAAGACATGGCAAAGTGATTTTGTTACACGACAATGCGCCGTCTCACACAGCAAAAGCAGTGGAAGACCTCTTCGCATCAATGGGGCACGCGCTCCCAGAGCAGCACTTCAGCAATTTCGAGGAAGTTGGAAAATGGCTCGACGAATGGTTTGCCGCAAAAGACAAGCAGTTTTTCTGGCATGGCATTCATAAGTTACCTGAAAGATGGGCGAAATGTGTAGAAGCCAATGGCCAATATTTTGAATAAAACAAAAATTAATTTCCCTTGAAAATTACGTTTTTTTTTTACCAAAAAACCGGAAAAAACTTATGCATACACCTGGTATTTGTATGAGAGGGATTGTTAAGTTGTAGACCGCGTCGCGTATTGGCCAGACAAAGTGACGTTTATTGATTTATGTTATTGTATTTGTTTCATTATATTGATCGTTATTTCTCTATTTTCGCAAGCTTACGTAGTGCGTATTCAGCCATCGTCCCGTATTTTGTATGTAGATGCGAGGGATTTGAACGGTCCGATGCGTATCTCGCGTCGTTAGATTCTCCGTTACGTTTTAATATATCTGATTTGACTTGCGTATATGACCGATCCGTTATCGGTGAATAATTTATGTAAAATTTTTTTTTGACGTTGGGCATTTTATTATTATTTAAAAAAATTTATTTTATTCATTGGTATTCGTTATTTATAATTTCGTTTATGATTTATGCTCGGTTTTGCCTTTTATACGTCATAAGATTTTTAAGTTATTTTATGTGTGTGGGATTGACCCGGCATCGGTTATATTGCGGGCAAAATTTTAGAGGAGACTTCTTATTTGACTTTGTTTGATCGTGTCTTGTCTGTTTAGATGAATATCT
Source organism: Cylloceria caligata (assembly GCA_963942595.1). Lineage (NCBI taxonomy): Eukaryota > Metazoa > Arthropoda > Insecta > Hymenoptera > Ichneumonidae > Cylloceria > Cylloceria caligata. The sequence goes on from OZ012706.1 coordinate 29,822,989, forward strand.
GAAATTTGGTTTAAAATATGTTAATGTAGATGGTAGAGAGACAAATCAAGCATAGATGACGTATGGGAGTGTGAGAGCAGAAGCGAATGCCGTGATAGTTTATGCTGCCGAAATAATCAAGCGAATGGATTGTTAGAAACCATCCAAATTTACGATATATTTTCTTTGTTTTTTTTTGTGGAATCATCAGGAGACGTTGTAATAAACGAATGGTCTGCCCTATTAGCATTTGTGAATACGCTCAATAGCTGGATTTTCTGCTCGATCTTCCGCGATGGGGGTCCCTGGTCCTTTATCTATGTTCGTTTTAGACCGAACGGGGGGAGATAATTTTTCCGGATGATTTGTAATGTTCGCCCCATGGTCTTGACGCTAAAATCTCGAGCGGTAACTATACATACGCCTACCAAAGCCCGTATACCCGTGTTATTTAAATTCTCATGCTGTGTGGGATTTTTCCCACGATTTATTCCGATGGGTTCTGAGGTTGGTGTGACGTATATCCATCGTCCTGGTTACTGCATTGAGACGATGAGTGTGTGAGTTAAGTGGATAACTCGTTTCGCGCAATGTTTGATATTACCCTTGTCGATTTTCGCTTATATATTATTAGGACTTCACAGGGAGCATCGTCCGTAAGCGAATGTGAAGGATATGTAGGCGGCTAGATATATATATTTTTAAATATCTTATAGCTTCTTAAGTCATCATTCGTTATCCCGAGGAAATTCCGATTTTCCATGTTGATTACCACGTGACTCTCTGTATTATGCTGGTACCGCGTAATTGGATTATTCGGTATTCGGTATAATATTAAAAGTTATTATTTTTTGGGATCGTTTGCCGATAAGGAGATGAATCTCGAGTAAAAGATGAAAACGCGAATTTATATAAAAGGAAGTATTTATAATAGGCGATGGTAATTTTCCGTTGTCTATTTAATTGTCAACGTAAGAAGTACAATGATACGTCGTTTCGAGTATTTTACGAGGAACCAACCGTTCTCTGTTGAGTTTAAATTAATACTGATTTTAGTAAAGCAGTTAGTAACTGCGTTTGCTAAAATCCCTTAGTTGGCAGGTTCAGCTTTAGCCAATCGAAGATCGCCTAGCGAGTTGCCTCATGCTGCGTCAGCGTCTACCTCGCATCCTGTCTTGTATGACAGCTATCTTTTAGAATTCCATCTCTAGCTGTGTCAGCTAAGGAATATTCCTGAGAATACGTGAAGTGGAATATTCCGCGACACAACATCTGTTACGTCCACGTAGTAATACCCACCGTTGCGTGCTTGAGTTGGTATGCTCGAGTTGGCCTTCGCTGTATGCCTTACCGTCCGCCAGTCGCATAAGTGTTGACGCTTGTCTGTTCTCTGTCGCGACTGGAAAGCAGCTGCCGGGCAGTAGATGTGGTAGTGTGCCAGTGAGGTGGCAAGCGAGCGTTCTCGGCGGTAGCGCCATTGCACTTGCTTTGCCATCCGCGATATCGCTTATCAACAAATCTAACCACTTTACGTCGCTGAGCAGTACCTCTCCTGATATACTTATTGCGTTGAGACTTTCATCTAAGTGTTATCGCCTTACTACGTCGTATAAGTTATCGTTGAGTGTGTGGTTTATACGCTGTATTAGAGCCAACAGAGCCTGTTCGTTCACCGGTACATGGTGTGCGCTTTCGTTGAACGGGCTCAGAGTGGTCTCTATCACCTATATCTGGTTTCACAATCCCTCTCATAGAGTCTGATGCGAAGCTTTCAGCATGGAGATTTCCTCATGAAGTTCTTGAGCGTTGGCATTGCCTATATTCTCAGTGATCGCTTTGATCATAGATCCCAGGCCATCGACTAGTCCTCGGCGCTCACACATCGGGTGAGTTCCTAGGAGGTCATGTATCGTCACTAACCCTGTTTCTATTTTCTTTCTCATTCGCGATACCGAGTCGGCGATGACCGGCCAGTGGTCGTTGCTGTTGATATCCTTGGCGCATAGCTCTAGCAGGCGTTGCAGATTTGTGGTAACATCGGTCTCGGAGCATTAACGTGGTAAGGTCCATTCTAACGGCCAACCGCCACATCGATCGGGTTACCATGAGGCTTTCTATATCTTTGTAGTATATTCCTCGGTTCCTGGAGAAGGTGTTAACTCCGCAATCTCGCTGAGGCTGATCGGGATTGAGGAATCTGTGCGGCAACCAGCTTTCAACTATAAGACAGTGCGTCAGGAGATGCCACTATTCCGTGGAATTGCTTTATCTGCAATCCTGTCCTTTTTCTGGGCCGTTGCCAGTTTCGTCGTGCGAGAGCTCCTCGGCTCATTCTTATTCTATTATTCCACTTGGCAAGATTTCGAACACATATGGCGCGGTCCTTTACCAGGGTACTGAGCTCACTCCTGAGGTGCTCGAACAGGCGGTAGGTTCTTCTTTTCTTTCTATTCTATATATTTTTTTTCCAATCAAGTCGATTGTTTAACGATTTGTTTTTCCTGTTGCAGAAATCGTCAATAATTCTCAATCGGAGGCGTCGCTGCCGCTCGGACGGGTGCCTTGTCTCCCTGGCAGCATTCGTCGTCTGTCGCCGCTGGGAAAGATGCCACCGAGCTGTTGATTGCTTATGGGGTCTGGGGGCCTAGGTCGACGATGACGCGGAGACGTACCCGCGCGGCTGACTGTTTCGGATTGTAGAACATGCCTGTTCTTAAATAACTGTTATATATCATGGTACCGCGAGTTGTAATATTTCGAAACCGGCAATAATAATTGAGTTTTCTTAAACTCCTTTGATTTTATTGGAGCTCCCCACCTTGCGCTCTGCGGAGCTCCTTACCCATATTTATATTTAGTCGTAATTGATTTTATATACCTTTTTATTATTTTATTTTTTAGTGCTGTACAAAGAGTTTAAGTCAATTAGAGTGTACCGGTTGTCTTCTTCGTCCCTTCTGGACAATGTAGATTACAGGGAAGCGTGTTCCCATGACTGTGTACGGTCCAGTCTATTTGGGCGTCAGCTTGGCTGACGGACCGCAGCGTACAGTCTCATCATGCAGGATCACTCGGTCGCCCTCGTGGTATTCGCCGTCTGTGGCTCCGCGCTCATACGTTATTTTTATTTCCTCGGCTCTGGGGCGATTGTCACGTGCGACGGTCTACGAGGCGCACAGCCGTTCCCGTAATTCTTGAGCGTAGTCATCATAAGCGTAGATACAGCGAAGCTCTTGCTGGACGGCAGTCGGTAAGTCTACGTTACGTCCAAACACCAGCGGATACGGGGGCATTTCGGTTCCAGTGTACAGCGTGGTGGTGTACGTGTACATTTCATTGTTGATGCCTCCTGATTTGATACAGGAACTGCTGCGCTGTACTTCGTGAGAGCGTTTTGGAACCTAAGTATGTACTTGTTCCTTCCTGTCGTTTCTAGTAGTGGCCAAATGTTATCTACCGCCTTCTCGAACGATCATATTGGCGTATCTGTAAGGACGATTGGTGTTGTATGGCTTCTCCGTAATTTTATCTTTTGGCACAGTTTACAGGCCGTGATGTACCGTTCCAATTCTATCCTCATGCCGAACCAGTTATACTTGGTCCGGATCCATTGCAGCGTTCGCTTGATACATTGATGTCCTCCTATGGGCCTGTCGTGGTATTCTTTTATTATTTTCAGCCGGTCTTCGGCAGCAGGGCAGACTACGCCACAGCTGCAGTCGCTCGTCTCAGTTGTGCTGCTGTCTTTCTTTAGACCTCGAGTACATGCACTTTTCCTTCTTCATCTGCACGGCTTCGCGGCAAGGTATTTGGGTTCATTAGAGTGACTTGTATGCACGCTACGTGTTTCGCTGCCTTTCTCCTTTACGGTGGCCAGTTCAGCCCTTCGCTCCGACGCATCGCTGTGATTGCTTTGGGTATCTTCAGCTCTGCGCTTTGTACGGTCGATTATATACCCGTGCGTGCTGTCTTTTTCTGTCGCGTTGACGAGTTTAGCCTCTCACTTCGATGCGTTGCTGTAGTTGCCTTGGGGATCTTTGGCCCTCCGCTTGTGCGGTAGTTCATATACCCGTGCCCTTTCCTTTTTTTGCTCATTGAACTTTCCGTCCTGTCTCCCTCATGCTCGTGTGGTCGCATATATGCGACTCAGAGCGTCTGCATTCGTATTCCATTTCCCGGCTTTATACTCGACGTCGAACTCGTAATCGGACAATTCCATTTTCTATCTCATGAGACTCATTCCGGGATGTTTTACTTTGAACAACCAAATGAGGGGCTGATGGTTGGTTGCCACCTTGAACTGTGTCCCATATGTGTTAGGCAAGTAGTTCTCTTTCTGTCGTGGTATAGTTTAACTCTGCTTTTGATATGGTGCGACTTGCGTAGCATATGAGTAGATCATTCCCGATCTTGTCTTGTGATAATATCGCTCCGATGGCTCTGTCGAAAGGGTCGGTGATAACCACGAACGGTTTCTCGAAGTCTGGATATTGTAATATCGGCGCTGTCGTTAAGGCTGTCTTCAGTTCTTTGAAGGCAGCGTCCCTTACTGCTGTCCACTCGAATTTAACTCCTTTTCGAGTTAAATCCTTGAGTGGTTTGGAGGTCGTCGAGAGATTCTTTATGAATTTCCTGTAATACCCTGATAATCCAAAGAAGGATTGGACTCATTTTACGTACTTGGGGACTAGAAATCCCTTAACCACTTCAGGCTTTTTGGGATCCGCACGCACCTTTTCCTCGGAATTGATATGACCGAAGTACTCGGTCTCCTTGCGCAAGAATTGGCACTTGCCAGGTTACACTGCCAGTCTAGCTTCCCTCAATCATCGCTATACTTCCCGCAGCCTGTCATTATGTTCCTTGAAGGTTTTGCTGTCTATTGTAAGATCGTCGAGATATACATAGCACTTGCCCACTGTAGCCCGGCTAGGGTGGAGTTGATCAGCAGTTGAAAGGTTGATGGCCGATTCTTCAACCGGAACGGCATTCGATTATATTCGAAATGCCTCTGCGGAGTGGAAAATGCTGTTTTCTCCTTGTTCTCTTGCGCCATCGGAAGTTAGTGAAATCCTGAGGCGATATCCATGGTTCAATAATATCGAGCTCTTCCCAACTGGTCCGATATTCGGTAATGTTTGGCCGTGTTTAAGAGTCACTAACCGTGACTTCACTTAAGACCGATAAGAACGGTGCATTTGACTGACTTCTGCTAGGCTGGATATATCGTTCGCCCAGCATTTTGCCTGTCCGCCTTTCCACCTCACTTTTGTGTGTCTCTGGTAGTCTGTAAGAGTGCACCTTTATAGGCTGCACCCCTTCCCTGAGGGGTATCAGCGCTGTCCAGTAACGGCGTGCAGTGCCCGTAAAATTTGAGCATTTCACCGTGCAGGATGTCCATTTTATGCAGCTTGATAAAATCCATCCCGAGTAGTCCGTTGACTCACTGTGGCAAGCTGTTTGAAACTACGTTGAACCAGTAGTCCACGTTCAACGCAGGCATCTCTAGGACGATATTCGCTTTACCTGAAGGAGTACATTTTTCTCATACCACCCCTTACAGTTTTATCTGGCTACTTACCACCGTGGCCTCTGCTTACAGGCAACCTTCATTCGCTATACTGCATTGATCCCCTATGTTTGCCTTAATAGTGAGTACTGCTATTACTGCTGAAGGTGCGATAATATCGAAATCGGTGACGGTGGCGCTCGACGCCGGCAGCGTTACTTGCACTATTTGCAGCATTGCCTTGGCTGCTGCCTTCTTTTTTATTTCCAGGCCTCTGCTGGGCATGTTCAACCTTAGCACGCCCAGCGTTTTCGACACCTACACATCTTTTTGGTTGCACCATGGCTCCTTGGTTGGCTTCCGCTACCGTCGCGCAGTGTTGGGCAGTTCCTCGCACGTACCAGCACCTGCACCTGTCCGTGCAGCTCGTATTCAAAGTTTTCCAGCGCGCTCCAACGGATGACATTATCGACGGTTATCTTTTGATCTTACGTCGTCAACGACTCGCACAGTATATCGGTTATGTCCACCGTGACACGCTTTGCTGTTGCCGCGTAGGCGGCGATGTCTTCACTCTATCCCTGCTGAAGGGAGCTGAAGTTCATCTGTAGAGCGGCCAGTGCACTTGCCTGCACACTTCTGCATTACAGTCTGCGCTTTGACGCATTTCCGTGAACCCGGACGCTTCACAGTTTGACAGCTGTATCTAACTACACCGGCTGTACACTGCACGATTTCGCGACAGATTAACTTGATTTTCAAACACTACACTGGCGAACTTCATACGAGTGGTAGTTATTACTTTATTACCACTGTTTGTAAGCTTTACGTTGTCCAATGTCACTTATAACTGTATAAACTGCGTGTCACAGTCACTTCAGCAGACCCCATCGGTGCCAGCAAAATGTTATTCCGGTAATGCGTAAATGGAATTCTACGGTCGTCGGGACAATATTTTTTTAAAATTCTTATCGGGATCATTTGCTGATAAGGAGTTGAAACTCGCGTGAATAGAATTAAGACACGTAAGTTTATAGAAAAAACAAGTAACTTGGAGTTCATTGTAAATTGTCGATATTCAACTTATCAACTTATCGTTATTTATTTCAATACGCAAGTGTAAAATCAAGTGCTAAATATGAGGTTTCGATGTTCTCAAGTCTCCGACGAGGAACCAACCAATGTCTTTTGAATCTACTTTTTAACTGATTTTCGTAAACGCGGTTGCTGACTGCGTTTACCGGAAATCATTTGTTTGCAATTTTTGTCCTCATGCTGTGTCAGCGTTCCTCGCTGGCTCAAACTACATCCTGGAGAGTGCTGACTTTCGGTTTAATTTTTTTCATTGATTATCGAATCAATAAAAACCAAAAAAATAATAGCTAACTCTGGGCCAGTCTGGGAAATGTCTTCGAATCATCTCAAGCAACGGGAGATGGCGGGGTACGTTCTGAACTATTTGACTTGCATAAGTGCCATAGACTGGACCATACGTTCCTCATTCCAGTAGCAGCATTATAAGCAGTATGCGTCTTCGTATCAATAGATGACCATTTGTTTATAGGGACACCGACAAATTGTATGGATTCAAAGTATGATAATATTCCGTGACTACCAGGTTTACAAGTATGAAACGCGGATTCCAGACAACAGATTGCGCACGAATGCAGTTTGTGCTATGAAGACTTGACACTGTGCCATTTTGTTGGGTCATCAACAAGTGTCAGACGCGCACGATTGATAAATTGGAAAAGTGTGTGCATAGTATTGTGTTGTTGTGTTCAATATATCGAAATTTATACCGAACAAAGAGCATTGCGGACAGCTTCAATTTTTTGTTTTTATTTAAAGAAAACTGCTGCTGAATCATACCGATTACTTCGAGAAGCTTATGGTAAATATGCTCCATCGCAAGATACGTGTGAACGATGGTTTCGGCGTTTCAAAAGTGGTGACTTCGATGTTGCAGACAAAGAACGTGGAAAGCCTCCAAAAAATACGAAGATGTGGAATTGCAAGCATTGTTGGACGAAGATGATTCGCAAATACAAAAACAACTCGCCGAGCAATTGGGCGTTAGTCGACAAGCTGTTTCCAATCGGCTACGAGAGATAGGAAAGATTCAGAAGACCGGCAGATGAGTACCACATGAGTTGAACGACAGCCAAATGGAAAAGCGCAAAAACACATGTGACATTTTGCTCGGTCGCTACAAAAAGAAGTCGTTTTTGCATCGTATAGCTACAGGCGATGAAAGGTGAATTTATTTTGAGAATCCCAAGCGTAAAAAATTATGGGTAGACCCGTGCGCACCATCCACCCCGACCGCAAGACCGAATCGTTTTGGCAAAAAGACGATGCTGTGTTTGGTGGGACCAGAGGGGCGTGGTCTATTAGGAGCTGTTGAAACCTAGGGTCACGGTTAATACTAAACGTTACCAGCAACAATTGACCAATTTGAACCGTTTGCTGTTTGAAAAGGGCCAGAATACCGAAAGAGGCAACACAAAGTCATTTTTCTTCATGACAATGCTCCATCACATACGGCAAAACCGGTTCGCAACACGTTGGAAGCACTCAGCTGGGAAGTTCTACCTCATGCGGCTTACTCACCAGACTTGGCTTCTTCCAATTACCATTTGTTTGCATCGATGGGTTACGCACTTGCTGAGCAGCGCTTCGGTTCGTACGAAGATGTGAAAAAATGGCTCGATGAATGGTTTGCAGCAAAAGGGGAAGATTTTTACTGACGTGGTATTCACAAATTGCCCGAAAGTTGGGAAAAATGTATAACAAGCGATGTAGCATTTTTTTAATAAAGCACTTTCTATCATTCTTCTGAATTTAACATGTTTTTTAGATTAAAAATCCGAATTTCATACTTCTACACCTGGTATTAATGCCATCAGAGTGTTTTTTTGTGAATCGCTTAGGTAATGGAAGGGAGAAACGATATTGACAATATTAAAAACATTTTTAAATGTTGCATGAACAAATTAACAATCAAGCGTATCAGCCACCATCGAACTGGAATGCTACACAATCCGATTCGTTCTTCGCGAATACGGTTTTTTCGTTTAAGCCCATATGATTTTTTTCTGGAATGCCGCCGCTCTAACTATGTCGTCAGCGCTCTCGTAGCGAGAACGTCGCGAAGACCATCCTCTTATGGGTGGACACAGCCTCTTATGGGGACCGGAAGATGCAACGATCTCGGGCGGCCTGTGAATTTTCGCTGCGCGGCGAAGTCTTTTGTTTTTCTCATTTCGTTCACTTCAGGCTGCTACATACGAGGCATCGAAGCTCTCGCTAGAACCGTTGCCACCTCGGATACCCATCTCGCAAGTACTGCTACCATACTTTAAATTTTGTTGGTGGCTACGATTTGGGGGAAGGGAGTTTATCGGCTCAAACAACGAGAGCCAACGTATTATCGAGAACTCCTGCGCCGTATTTTGTACTGTAACGGTATTAGACGTTAACATTGCCCTTAATGGGCTTGTTCGGACTCGAGCAGGAAGGAAAGTAATTTTAGGCTTTTGTAATAGGTAGAAGTAGGGTTTATTCAGATGAACAGATAAAAATTTTGCGATACATTCGGAAAATAAACAGAAGATTCAATTATCTGACCCTGTTGTTCTCGGTATTTTGGCTACCTCGGGCCTTACATGTAATTATTCCCGGGCACTCGAGTGCAGTTACAATCGTGTCCGCAGGTGTAGTTAAAGAATTCATAAAGATGAAAATGTAACTTTTAACAATATGTTCGATGGCGTGAAAAGAGATGTTGGTAAATAATATAATTCATAATGTGTAGATATTCATTAACTAATATTGAATTAATTAAAGAAAGATAAACGTTGCTTGATAATTCTGATCTACCCGTCGCGTTCCTTAGGTAAGAGTTTTAGCACGCGTACTGTCGGTAACTAGCCGACCGCTGCTCCTAGTATCGAGACGATCCTTGTGTCTACTACTGAGTCGTTTGATATTCCCTCTAGGCCCGTCGGTGGGAGTGGATTTTTCTGTTTCAAGGTTGCCTTGCGCGTCCACCCGACCGCTGCTACTATCCGGCGTCAGTGCGATGCATTCTGAGTGCATGCGCAGTGACTCGGTATATCAGGGCCGTAGCTTGTGTATCTCTCGTCTCTTTATATTTTGCCTCCAATCTATCTTTTAATTCGTATCCCTACTGAAATTTCTATGCTCTATGGTCTTTCATAATGCAGATATTATATCCTCGTTATTTAATATACTGTGAGGAGCATTTTGTGTCCGAGAGAGTAGACGGTCGATTTGGCTCGATCCTTGGCTACCAGAGAGAGTGAGACCGCTTTGTTGATGTTTGGGTCTGCGGTGCGTTGGCCTCGAACGCCGCACCGACTCAGCTGCTTCCCGTCAGATGTATGTGACAGGTACCACAGCTGGGCTCTATCAGTACGGTTGCACCTAGCGAGGGTTGGCTGCTCTTCCTTCCTGGTAGCTGGACTTCTGCGTTGGCGGGACCTGCGAACAAAACTGTTCCTCGAATGCCGAAATTCTGGTCTTTTTATACCAGAATCCCCTCCAGCTGGCCCATGCTTTCGGTATCACTATAGTTGGTGGCGGTCCTGTAGCCCATGTCCTGTAGTCCACTGGTACGTCATTTTAAAAATCGTCGTTGGCCTTTTAATACTCCGTTGCCTGTATTTTTCAAACGGAATAACGGGACTTGGTCACCGATATATCGGCCTAATGGTGTGAGTGACGGCTCGATAGCGGTGCGTTGTTGTGTGCGTACCGAGCGTCATGAGTTGCCGAGTATAGGCCGATCTTACTTGGTGTGCGTAACGCGCGGTAGCGATGCTTTAGTGTGTGCACCGCGCGTTATTAGCTAGCCTGTACGTTACAGTACAATAAGGACGTGTATGCCGGGTCCGCTGCCGTGTCTGATCGACAAGAACCGACGCGAGCCCCCCGCGATTCTGGACCACTGCGAGATTATTTATCGAGAGGATCCTGATGCTGCAGTTGTTCGGTAAGGCCGTCGTTCGTCTCTGGTTTGAGTGTGAAAGTTAGCTCCAGTAATTTTGGTGAGAAGACCCGAACGATATTGTCGTGACGGCACGCTGTCATGCCGGAAATCTAACATCTTTTATTATAGCGGTCAATAAGCTACCGCCCGGTATTTCGAACTTCTAATCACTCGCTTCTCGAGAATCAAAGGATCGCCGAAGGGGTTCTATCTATTTGATATTAATCACGACTTATTTATTGTAAATTCGAGCGCGTGAGGAGTTCTTCTGTTGTGTGCGAGTGTGCGTGTCGTAACTCTGTCCTAAATGATCGTTATTATTCAATTACCTTATTTATTTTATTAATCGTCATTATTTTTCTTGTCTTATTTATTTCATTACTCGTCATTATTGTATTCATCTTCTTTACGATTATTTCTCGTCGTTGCTTAATTCATCTTACTTATTTTAGTCTGTGTGAGTTATCTGACTCTTTGCTTTGATTTGTTTATTCGGCGTGATTGTATGAGTTCAATTGAATGTTGTCGCTAATCTCAAAGCTTTTGTTAAATATTGTAAAGAGAATTGAATCGCAGGGAATCTAGCAAGTTATCATTTTCCGCTTTATTGCAATAAATTGTTTATTGTATATATATGTATTTTTGATCATCGAATTGCCGAGTTGAGACTCTTTGTGTGAACCAACACTGACTGACCCATCCCCTCTACCAATTGCCAAGGCTGCAGCGAAGCCGAGCTGGCCCCGTGTATTCCGCGTGCGAATTAAATTTGTCCCGGAAAATAATATATTGGATCTGGGAAAAAGTTCGTGGCGTTTTTCCGGATAGATAGCATCAATTGCAAATAAGTCACGAAACGCAGATCGCAGCGACACCACTAAACTCTTGTTGGAAAGATGATACTTCGAGCGTTACTTTGAGTGTATAAACATCGAAATTGGTGCAGTGGTTAGAAAGTTGTTTGCGTTTGAAAATGAAGAAAAGTAATGAAAAATTGCGCTATATTTTGCAATATTATTACGACAAAGGAAAGAATGCTGCGCAGGCTTAAGAAATAATTTGTGCTGTGTACGGTGAAGGTACTTTATCGAAATATGCTGTGTGGAAATGGTTCGCTCGCTTTCGTCCTGGTCATTTTTGTCAAAGATGAGTCACGCTCTGGTCGTCTAATCTCTGAAAAAGCTGATGGAATTCTTGAAAAAGTCCAGCAAGATATGCATATCAGCAGTGTCGATATTGGTAAGGAGCTAGGCATTGACCACAAAACTGTTTTAAACCATTTACACAAAGCTGGCTACAAAAGAAGCTCGATGTATGGGTTCCTCATGAGTTGAGCATGAAAAACATGATAGACCGAATTAACATCTGCGATGCACTGCTGAAACGCAATTAAATCGAGCCATTTCTGAAACTGAAATGAGCTACGTCCAGTTGATCACACGATTGATTCTCAACTCTACTGTGGACAACTAGAGAGATTATGCCAAGCAATTGAAAGAAAACGGCCCGAATTGATTAATAGGACAGGTGTTGTCTTCCATCATGACAACGCCCGACCACACACTTCTTTGATGACCCTTCAAAAATTGCGAGAGCGTGGTTGGGAAGTTTTGATGCATCCACCGTATAGTCCAGACATACCCTCTGACTATCACTTATTCCGATCTCCGCAGAACTCTTTCAATAGAATTAAGCTGCTTTTAAAAGAAGCCTGTGAAAACCACTTGCTTCAGTTTTTCAACCAGAAACCACAAAAGTTCTTCACCGATGGCATCATGGCTCTACCCGAAAAAATAGCGAAACATTGTCGATAATAATGGAGCATATTTGGTTTAAATAAATTCATTTTCACACTATAAGAAAACCAGTTAAATTTTACTAAAAAAACGCCACGAACTTTTTCCTAGACCCAATATTTCTCGGGACTGTCGCCCAGCACGCGGGGCACGGGCTTTTGTGACCATCCGTTAGAGATGGAGGCGGAGGAAGTGGAAAAAGTGGTAATAAATTTAGCACTCACGTGGGGCGTGATAATTAAATTATTTAACATCGGGTGTTTCACTCTCGTTTACCCCAAGAATTGAGTAGAAGTAGAAACTTGCGCATGTGATTAAGTTTTTTTTTAATTATAATTTTTTTTCTCTGTGGAAATTTGTGCAGGATTCCCGTCAATATATATTGATTTTTTTTGTATGGTATTTCTTTATTGTTTATTGGTGGCGGGAATTTTTGTGTGATGAAAAGAGATCGCGAGAATAGCTCGCCGATTTCCTCGTCAAGCGAATATGGTAGACGACGCGTCTTCCAGCTAGTGTCGCGCCTCGACCAATTAGCGAGGTGCGAAGGGCCACACACACAGGTAAGCAAGGCTGTAGGAGCCTCACTGCCACGCTGTTGACTGGCTAGGCTTACCATTGTCTCTTGAGATCTATGATCGCGCACATCCAAAGTGATTACTTTTGCGTTTTTTGTTGGGTTATTCTGTCTCGAGGAGACAACTGCATCGCACAGAGAGGTCAGTCCTCGTGACCCAAAAGTGAGAAATCGTAGGGATATCCTGTGGTGGTCTAATGTTAATTTTGTGTTGGTAGTAATTTTAGTATTTGTATAGTATTTTGTATCGTAATTAGTATTTTGGTATTTGTGTTGGTGGGAAATTTAGAAAAGGAAGCACGTAGAGGAAAAAGGAGAAGAAGCTCGTAAAGGAAAGGAAAGCGCTACCGAGCATTTCGAGGATCCCGAGTAGCTAGGTAACGTTGTTTCTTTTATGATTATTCTGTGGTGATCGTTGCACTGAGCGACAGCCCGGTCCGTACCATGCTTCGGGGAAAACGCCAGCCAGCCCGAATTTCTTTTTTGTTGTAATTTAATTAAAACTGTAGTACTCGTGCCTGAGAACAGTAGTTTCGTTCGAAGATCAAACATTTTCTCTGAATGGTAGTTTATTTATTGTTTTATTTAGTTCTTTATTTATTAATCCATTTATTTTATTCTATTTTATTGATTGAAGTATTTACTTATTTATGGTATCCTGGGTTTATTTATTTATAGATTGGTTATTTATTGTTTACGCTTGTTGAATTATTTTTGGGTTACTTATTTATTTATTTATTTAGTTATTTTGTTTTTTTCCCCCGTGGACTTTACGGTAGCTAATTGTAGTATTGTCGTTGATTTTTAATATTCTACGTCTTGGTGGAATCAGTTATTGATTCAAGAGATTTGTGTTCCGGGCTGGCGAAATAAGGCGATTCGCAACATAGCACGGCAGTATGGCGTAAGGCCTCTCGGTAGCAGCAATCATAGTAAGCCGGACGGACGAGCGAGGCGTCCGAGCAAATTGTCATCAAAGCCAGTCTCCCGTGTAGCTAGGTGCTCGAGTAGCCTTTAACAAGCTCTCGAAACCTATAGCATACCGAGGAGAAATAAAACTGGTCGAATTCATTTTATTTTTTCTATTGTTGGTAAAAATTTATTTCATTTTGTTTTTTTTTGGCCACTTAATTCTATCTTCATGTGTGAAATTTATTTTATTTATTCTATTTTTGTTGTAATCTATTTAGTTTGTTTGTTTTTGGCAATTTATTTGATCTTCGTTTGTGGAATTTAGTTTTGCGTATGTTCCTGGAAATTTATTTTTACTTTATTCGCGAGAAGTCTATTTTATTATATTTTCGTGCAATTTATTCATTTTCTTTTCTTTATTGTTCTTGTTCAATCCGTTTTACTGGAAATTTAATTTCTTTTGTTTCCTTTTGTTTATTTTTTTTAATTTTTAATTTTTTTGAAATTTATTCTATTTTCCTTGAAATTTCGTTATTTTATTTTCTTGAAAGTTATTTTATTCTATTCGCCTAAAAGTCAATTAATGTTATTTTCGTGAAGATTCATTTTATTGTAATTTCGTGAAAATGTATTTTATGGTACTTTCGTGAAATATATTGTGTAGAATTTTTTCGTTCTGGGATATTGAACGATTCTTGTGAAGCGTGGGTACACGTCGGTAGTGGGGCCCGCGTCGCAAGATTGAGAGCATTGGTGTGGGTCGGACGCGAGATCTCGTTCGAACGTCACTTGGTCAGATTCGTGCATCCTCTCACTATAGGTTCCGACAGACGCTTTAGCGTTGCATGAAGCGGTGCAGCTAGTAGATACGGTCTGTCGTGGTCCGGCACGGTCTCGAGTCTAATGGCAAGCTCGCGGGACGAGGGGAGAGGGACGATGGAAGATGACTCGATCAGACGGGCGTTACGCGAGCGGGGCTTATCCACGGGTAGTGCGTCTTTCGAAGTGCTAGAGCGCCTTTTAAAATCTTTATTGTCCGAAGTGCAAACGCTGAGTGGCACCCCTTGCGTAGTTGATACGAATCCATTTCGTACGGGGATCCTGAGTGAGGATATCCTCAGCGAGGCGAATCCTCTTCCTACGACGCGGTCAGCTGCGATAGAAGGTACCGCGTACGCAGCTTCGATCCCGATAGTCGCCTGGAGTGCACCAGTGGATCGTGAGTCGCGCTCTAGAATGGTACCCCCCCTCCCCTACAAATATTCCCCATAATTATTCGGGAAACGCTTCTGGGGATCGCCAGTAGGAGCGGGGATTCCGACTCCCTCGGGAAAATCTCCACCTGCCTTACTGACTGCGTCTGTCGATTTCTCGGAAGACGAAGAAAAAGAAGAAAAGGAAAAAAATACAGGTGGAGGAGGAGGAGAACGAGGAGGACGAGGAGGATAAGGAGGAGCAGGAAGACCCGGTATATTCAGGTAAGTATTTTAATGATACAATTGAGATACCAAAAATAAAAACAATTACGGAAATAATAACAGTAAAAATGAAAAAATAAAAACAAAAAATAAAAAAAATTACGGAAATAATAACAGTAAAAATGAAAAAATAGGGTACGATTCGAACCCAAACGTTTTTTGCTTTGTAAGATGCGTCACCGAATCTCGGGAGCAGTCGAGGGGTTCGAGGACTAGAAGCAAATATAAGTTTGTAATTCATACCCTACACAATTTATATACACGGTATATCTCTAACTGCAGGAAGAACTAATAAATTCTCATACATTTTTTATTTATGTTTGCAGGTGGGCAGACTGGCGGCGGAAGGACTGCTATACAGGAAGACAATATTTTACCCCATGGCGAACGCTTCGGTATACACAATGAGAAGAGGGGATACTTCCCATGCTTTACGATGCAAGGACGGGAGACAGATTTGTATTTTCGCCAACCACCGGACGGTGCTGATCATCTTACTTGGTTCGATTAGCTGGTCCTCCTTTGGTAGATTCCGGATGTTGGCGAAAGTCTGTGAACAGAATGCTCTCCGACTGTGGTATGTCGTGTCCTTTTATACCGACTTCCCCGCTCTTCTTCCCGTTCTGCCGGTATAGCAGGGTATTACTATATCTTCTAGTCGTCTTGTAGCCTATCTCTTGTAGCCCATTTGTCCCGTTCCTCTTCTTGGTTATAGTGATTTAGCGTGTTCCTTTTAGATTGTTCTTCATACGTTTCTTGAGACTATAGTATTACTGCTTGGCAGTATAACTATAACTTGAGTAACGGTAGTTGGTCTTTATAGGTGTGCGTGCTGTGTGGTATGGATTTCTGTGTTTGTGTGTGTGGGTCTTGTTTAGGCTAGTCATTCTGGTGGTATATTTAATTATAAGACGAATTTGTCGTCTTATTATGTCTATAACGTTCCCTTGTCACAGCCCACGCGGATGACGAACGTCAAATTCATATGGGTGCATTACACAGACGATCGTGTAAAATTCGGATTTGGCTTCGAGGAGGGCAATATACAGCAGCAAGAGAGCTCACACGCAATATAGGGGCAACGATGCCATCTAGACGATGTGGGGCATGCAAGATTCATATCTTTTAGGAGTACTTGGTTCACGAGGGTATAGCGACCATTGTTTATGAATTTCTCACCTACAAAAAACGAGTTTCGGCTCTGTACGACAAGCGAACATCTGTACTCTCGGCAATTGGTGAAATTAATCATACGCTTTTTATTCTCTGTTACGAGCGTTCTCATCGCTACCAGTCAATATTAAATTTCGCTGGTGCGCTAAGTAGTCGGGAATTCTGCACACAGTGTAACTTCAGGTATACGCGAGCACCGAGCATCGCTGTAGTTATCTATGTACTCGGTGTAAATTCATTTATTTCAACGGCAATAGAGACTCTCAGCCTGAATATTGCGCAGACGGTGATCACTCTTTTTTAGCGTTTGTTGCGTGTCTTATCACCATGATGAGGGGTGCGCGGATATTACGTTTTAAAAATATAGACGCTACAGTGTCTGTAAAGCATTGAAAATCTATAGAGACTGCTCGCGTATGATCAAAACCACAAATAAAAATATGCATGTTTGCGATATGTAATTTTCTATTACATGCAGACAAGCTCGACCTACTACTACTGATGCGTGTTTTATAGTGCCTCTTAACAGGGGCAGGATCAGTCATCAGGTCGAAAAAAAGCATTTTTTTGAGAATTTGTTTCTCAGTTCTGAATAAATATAATTACTTGAAAGTCTTTACATATAAAAGAGTAATGTTTAAAGTGTCTTCAAGAATTTTCTCACTAAAAAATATTCATTATTTATCCACTGGTGGTAGTGGTTCGTCGGCGCTTCAAAAAAAAATACGGCGTGCGGTGCGTAGTATGTGGCTTCACAGGATTATCTGAAATTAAAAAATAGAAAAGAATTATTTAATATATTAGTTTCTTTCGCGGTTGAACGAATTTATTTTGAAAAATATACGATTTTCAATTTTTGGCATGGTTTTAAACTTAAAAGTACAATTTTCACTTAAAATTCAACCTATTGTTGCTTGTAAAAAAGATTTTAAAAAAGTAATAAATAAAAACGATTGTTCAACCACGAGTATTTATCATATAAAAGATGCATGCAAAATTTCATTAAGATCAGTGCATTACTTTTTGAGTTATGTTACGCACGGACTTAAAAAATGTAGTTCTGAAAAAAACTCGATTAAAGTTTTAGGTGTAAACAAAAGTATAATAATGATTTGTTTTTCTAACTTACATTTTAAGCCCAATTCCACGCGATTGACATTCTTGAAATTTAATTTTTCCATTGCAGCCTTGTGTCGAACACTTCAATAAAGTGGATAAAGTCGAAAAAACAGTTATAAAGTTTATAAAACGATATATGCAGTTTCAGAATTTTCCGGCACTATGATTTCACTACACTTGGAACACGATTACGCAATAACCGGTATCTCTGCGAGTTTTAGTCCGATCGACTTGAAATTTTCACAGGTTATTCCTGAGATGTTATACTTTCATATGAAACATTTTCAGAAAAATGATTTTTTTTTATCTGATGACTGATCTTGCCTCCTTAAGAAACCAGAGGCGCCGAAGAGGGCCGGGCCAGATCGGGATAGGATGGGTGCGATGCCGACTACGACTGCGATTAACGGTGACCAAATGCCACAAGTGCCTGGGCTACAGACACACAAAGACGAACTGCACGAACACGGATCGGACAAAAAGCTGCAGAAAATGCGGCCAGACGGGACATTACGCGACGGACTGTAAAAACAGACCGGCTTGCCCTCTGTGCTCTGAGGCAGGGCACGGGGACGTGGCGCACCTCGCGGGAACCGGAAGGTGCGCGGTGTTCCAGGCTGCGCTGGAGGAGCGCAAAAAGGAGGCCGGAAGATGGACACCGTAATACAGAGAAACCTGAACCGGAGCCGGACAGCGGACATGCTTCTACCTCAGATAGCCGACGAACACGACGCCGACATACTGATACTGTGCGAACCGTACAGGAAACGGACGACACAGATGTGGATCACAAACGAAAACGAGACAGCTGCTATCTGGGTGAGGGGTGCCGCCCGATCCCGGATGACCGATCGCGGTGCAGGCGAAGACTTCGCACTGGCTAAGGTCAGCGCTGTCACCTACGTCAGCGTCTGCCTGACCCAGAACTGCGTTGCGGCGGAGTTTGAGAGAAAGGTGGCGCTCCTCGAAGACGGAATTAGGGATTCACGAGCCAAATTTATGTGTTTCACAATGCGTATGGATGACATTCCTCGATATCACCGATATAGAGATCGATTGTGCTGTCTGTGTTACACACGAAATCGTGTTTGTTGAAGACCCTGTTGGGGAACTCGTGAAATTAGCATTATCGCAAAAACGTATAAAGACCATCTGTATTACTCATAATGGTTTAGACGGGCGTTCATTCTACGGTATCTAATCAAAGTGCAAAAAACAGCTGCCGTCTCTGATTATGAACAGTACAAAGATTGTCTTGATGAAAAATGGGTAATGTCACTTTTCTCAAGAGTGTAATTTACTTGTATTTACCCATGGCTCTTAGCGCTATACCTAAGACCTTCGGAATCGCCGTTGGGGTGGTAAACGGTATACTTTCGCATTTATTCAATACACTAGAAAATCGGTATTTCACAGGTCCTTTACCGGCCTTGCATTTTTACTCACTCGACACAATGTACTCTGCGGATCGCGAGCGACTTTTAAAATAGTATGAGGAAGAATCGAATCATGTCGATTATACGTTTAATTTTGCGATGGAGTTTGTGCAATATTGTCGTACAGATGTTACGGTTATGAGACATGCGTGTTATACGTTGTGTCTATCGTAAGTGGCTTATACGTTGCGGAAGTGTATGTTCTTTTATAGAAGCTTGCACCATCAGCATGTACCTTACGATCAAAAAGTACCCGGAATTTGTCAATAAAACGATAGCGGTTCAATTATTCATCGATATTTATATTATTCCTTTCCAAGTAATTCCATCGTAAGTAATACATATATTCCAACGCTTCTTCCAATCTTTAAAACACTCTTCATTGGCCGATTTTGGAATCGCTTTTAGCTCCTTCTGCGACTTCTCCTTTATAGCCTCAATCGTCTCAAAACACTTTCCGCGAAGTGGTAACTTGAGTCGTGAGAACAGGAAATAGTCATACGGGGCCATGTCAAGTGAATACGGAGCTTGCGAAACGGTATTAACGTTGTTTTTGGTCAAATAGTCGCATACAAGATGAGATGTGTGTGCCGGTGCATTGTCGTGGCAAAGAAACCACGAGTTGTTCTCCACAATTCCGGCTTCTTGCGATGAACATTCTCCCTCAAACGCTTCAGTATGCTCACATAATACTCCTTATTTACTGTTAGGCCTGGCTGAAAGAATTCGGAGTAGACCATACCACGGCAATCGAAGAAAACGGTCAACAAAACCTTGATTCTGGATTGACTTTGTCGTGGTTAATTGAGTTTTGTCTTGTCTGAGAAGCGCCATTCCGATGATTGTTGGTTGGTTTCGATGTCATATTCATAGACCCATGTCTCGACACCGGTAATAATGCCTTCGATAACATGTTGGCCCAAACAAAGCATTTCTTTAGCGACTGCAATGTGATGCTGTTTCTGCAAAAAATTCAGCACTCTCGGCACAAGCCGGGCTTGAACTCGTCTCAGGCCCAAAACATCGCGAATGCTGAACGAGACACCAAGATTCCCGTTCGACATCCAAGATTATACGTGGGTGATGGGTATCAAGAACTCGTTGGTCTTGAAAACGATCTAAGTGCCATCGAGGATCTCGTAAAGTGTGTCGTAGAAGTACCGCGCGATATGTATCTATCCGTACAGCCAGTTCATATTCATGGGAAACGAATATTCCCTCTGTGTAGAATATGCTGTAAGACATGGACACATCCGTGAATTGCAAACACAACGAGACTGAACGAGCGTTTGACGGCATCTGCATTGTGGACGAGCTGAGAAAAGCCGTCCCGTTCGGATATAAGGTGATGCGTATCGATGAAATTTGGGAATACACTGTTACACAGTATGGCTCCACAATGTGACGAGGCGGTCATTTTGCTGAGTACATCGACATATTTCTAATAATAAAACAGGAAGCGAGCGGGCTACTAGCAGAGTGTTACGATGATGAGGAAGCATGCGCCGTTTCATCGCCTTGTCCGAGGACTCTGAAGGTATACATCTCGATGGAAATTCTCTGCAATCAAATCTCGGTTTACGATCGCTCGTAAAAATGGCGATTAATTCCTAGCTTCCTCAGGACACCTATGTAGTAGGCTGGCCGAAGTTTTTTGCTTTGGGCTAGCCCCACTTGCTGGGCCGCTTCTCCGGTCTCTCGCTCTGCCAACTGGACCTCTTATGCTTTCCTTGGCCACCCGCGCTTGGTGGGCTGGCCATGCTGCACTGCTGTTCTAACGTCGTCTCTTTTCTCGGCGCTCTCTCTGTCCTCAGTGTCTCGCTTCGCACGATCATTCTTGCTTCCCCTATCCCAATCGAACGGATTCGCGGTGCGGCATCACGGGGCATCACGGATCAGTAGATTGTTCTGCAGGTACGCTGTGAGTCTCTCCGTAACGCTCATCACTTCATTTTCTCTCTGGCGTGCTGCTTTGCTCTCCTTCTGCCACGCTCTCTGTCTTCTTAGTGCTGCGCTTAGTGCCGTCATTCGCACTGTCTGATAGACCTGATGTACTGTCCTTCTCTATCTTATTAGCGTCAATCTTTGCTCTTGGTTTGTCTCTCGTAGTAATCTATATGCGGTCCTACAGCATCGGCATTTGAATTCCGCTTCCCTGCTCTATATTCCACAGCAAACTCATGCTCTGATAATTTGATATTCCAACGCATCAATCTCGAACTTGGGTCCTTTACTCTAAGCAGTCAGGTGATTGGTTGATGGTCAGTCTTGACCTTCAAGCAGATTCCATATATATAAGGTCGGAACTGAGCTGTTTCACCCCAGATTAATCGTTTGTGGTTATGCCCCAGATTAATCCTTAAATACCATATTTGTTGCAACATTATTCCTTCTTCGCTCGGTCGCGAGTAGGTAAGTATGCCGCTCGCGAAGTAGAGCCGCAAATGAGAAAGAATGTGCTGATGTACAAAGTGATGCAACTCGTACTCAAGCATTGATGTGTAATCAATTTCACCGAAAGTGGTTAATAACCACTTGATCGAAATCAGTCTTAAAACAGATTCGAACAAGACAGGTCGGTTCCTCGTCAGTAACTCTAGAATTCCTGAATTGTACTTTAGTTTGCGTTTTTTGTACGAAACATCGTAACTGTAATAAATTACGGAACGTAGCCGTTATTTATAATAAACGTCCAATCGGCACTTTTGTAGTAAATCCACGTGTTTACCACTCCCACGCGAGATCCATCTCCTTATCGGCGAACGATCCCGAACTTTCACTTTTTTAATATCATACCTACGATAGTAATATCCTGTTACGCGTTACCGGCATAACAGAGCGAGTGCCCATACAATAGCGCGCAATTATTTTTCCGTCGTGGAATAATTCACTTCTGCATTCAACATTATGCGACTGGCATAATATGCAGGCAAATCGTCCCCGATTTTGCCTAGAGCAAGTACCCTCGTCGATAGCTCTGTCAGAGGCATATGTTGTGATAAATAACGGTTTGTCGAAGTCTGGATATTGCAGCACGAGTGGAGTGGTCGGCGCTGTTTTTAGATCTTCGAACGCTCCATCTCTTACAGCGGTCCACTCGAAATTGGTGTCCTTTTGTATTAATTCGGTTAATGGCTGGGCGATTTTCGAGAAGTATTTTGATAATATATCGCCAAGCCTAGAAACGATTAGACGCTTTTTACCTTGCGAGGAACTGGAAATTCTTTTACGGCAACGAGTTTTTTCGGCTTTGCTAGCACACCTTCCTCTGAGATAATGTGTCCTAAAGATTGTGTTTCCTTCTGCAAGAACTGATACTGACAGTCACGATAGTATATCGCGCAACCTCTCGCTGTGCTCTTTCAAGGTTATTCCGTGTACCACGATGTCGTTGAAGTATACGTAGCATTTCACCCCTTGCAGCTCCGCTAAAACAGAATTCATCAGCCACTGAAAGGTTTGTGGAGCGGTCTTTAATCTGAACAGCAGTAGGTTATATTCGAAGAACCCTTGGGGGTGGAAAGGGATGTCTTTTCCTCGTCCTCTTCCGGCATCGAAATTCGATGAAACCGTCACTCATCCCGATACACTAGCTCTATAAACTAATCAGCGGAGGATGTGGTTTTGGGGAAAAATTATAATAGGTTGTTTTTACTTGGGGAAGAAATTCACTGGAACAACAAACATCCATATAAAAAAATTGCACTTGTACTTACGATTGATTTTCCTTGATATTGCTGATGCTTCCTTCGTTGGTGCAAGCTGGGTGAAAAAGGAGAATCGACAACCGATCGTCAATAGAAAATACAAGACTCGATGGTCCATAAAATAATTAGTATTTATTCAAAAACAACCGAATATTTGTTACCGTATGTTCGCTATAACGATGCGCGTGAACGATTATTACTTCCGGCACGATACTCTTAGTGTTACAACTTACGATTATTAACTATTCGGTAAAAATAGTAAAACGAAATTGTATTAGGTGCGCAACTAAGTTCCCGCTGTTTTTCAAGAGATGGTTCCAGTAGTAAGTGCTGGTCGATTGGGACATAACCAAAACGTCATTAACCAAGCTTAGACATATGGTCAACAAACCGCTTTGACACATTAGTGATTTTGTTTTTGCGTCATATACGTTTGGTTGTGTGAAAATGTCTGATTTTGTGCCAAATAATCGTCATTTGCGGAAAGTGTTGCTTTTCTTCTTTCATTCGAAGAAAACGGCGGCTGAAGCGCATCGGGAGCTCCAAAAAGCTTACGGAGATGCTGCTCTAAGTGAAACAACATGCCATGATTGGTTCCGTCGCTTCAAAGACGGTGATTTTGATGTTGACGACCGTTCGCATGAAGGAAGGCCAAAAACCTTCGAAGACGCTGAATTGGAGGCATTGCTCGATGAGGATCCGTGCCAAATGCAAAAAGAGCTTGCTTCAGCATTAGGAGTTACCCGCCAAGCCATTTCCAAGCGATTGCATGCGTTGGGAATGATTAAAAAACAAGGAACTTGGGTTCCTTATGATTGAAGCCAAGAGACGTTAAGCGTCGTTTTTTCACCTGTGAACGACTGCTCCAGCGGAAAAAAAAGAAGGGTTTTCTTCATCGCATCGTTACGGGTGATGAAAAATGGATTGATTACAGCAACCCAAAGAGAACAAAATCATGGGGACTGCCCGGTCATGCTTCTACGTCGTTGGCTCGGCCGAATATTCACGCTGCGAAGATTTTGCTGTGTATTTGGTGGGACCAGGGCGGTGTTATTTATTATGAACTGTTGAAACCGAACGAAACCAGCACTGGGGAACGGTATCGAACTCAATTGATGCGATTGAGCCGAGCACTGTGCGAAAAGCGGCCACAATACGAGCAGAGGCACGAAAAAGTGATTCTACGGCAGGACAACGCTCGGCCTCACGTTGCCAAACCCGTTAAAACCTACTTAGAAACGCTCAAATGGGAAGTCCTACCCCACCCGCCATAGTCCCCAGATATTGCGCCGTCCGATTATTGCTTGTTCCGTTCGATGGTATATGGACTGGCTAATCAGCAGTTCAGCTCATATGAAAACATCTCAAAATGGCTTGATTCATGGATAGCCTCAATAGACGAACACTTCTACCGTGGCGGTATTCGAGCTCTGGCAGAAAGATGGGAAAAAGTTGTCGCTAGCGATGGGCAATATTTTGAATGATTCATTTGTAAACATTTTTTCACAATAAAGTTGCATTTTCATAAAAAAAAACAGCGGGAACTTAGTTGCGCACCTAATATACGTAGACTTGTATAAAAACGGTTGAACGCTATGAAAATTGAAATCTTTGTAAAGTTCCTTCGTCAGAACGAGAAAATCGGGATAAATTCCAAATGGTTCTAAATTCGAATTTAAAACCGAGAAAAGTGAAGTTAAATAAAGAGTATTTTTGTAGTCCAAATACTCAGGACGTGAATGTTTAAAGTCCAAATTCTTATGACACGAATGTTTCGAAGTCCGAATTTTCAAGACACGATATTTCTAAGACCGCAAACTGAATTTACACTATTCAATTCGATGTTTTCTGAATCCACATCCTGAATTTGACTGACATTACTGGAGGGTAAGGGGTTCCTCCGCGGTTGGAGCTTTTCAGCTCTCTGATTTCTATTGCGACTGCTGTCCAGCAAACTTGTCGCCATGACTGCTAACTGTTACTTTCTTTTTCGGGCATTTTCCTGCCCTTTCATAGGCCACAGGTGGCACGATTTTCCATAAGTTATATGGAGGGGGTTCTTAGAATTTAACTGTCGAAACCTATTAAGCCTGGCGTGTTAATTCATAGAGAGCTTATTGGTGCTCCCATATGAGGTGTTATTCTATGATGCGGCTTGGTCAATAGCTTTACTATTTCCGGTCCCTTCCAAACTGATGCTCAGTTTTACCTCGGTCTGGGTAGATTGCAGTCATGCAACTGCTCTCCAAGCTTTTCCCGTTCGAAATAAACCTAATTAGTGGTTTATTCCGTTCCTTATAAATTACGAATATATTACTGCTATATTCTTTTCAGATCATTTTATAATTTTGTTTTACCATTGGTAATTATATAAAAAGAAAAAGATTGTTGTTCAATTATTAATTGTTCTAATACTGAATGAATTTAGGTCATTTTGTTCTTTTGAATATTAGTTATCTCTAAAAATACGAAGGTCAATCAATAAATAGTCGGCCTTGCGCCATCTGTTGGTCGAGGAAAGCAATAAATAGCGACATTTAGTAATGCCATCCTTCACATGACTGTTGTTAAAGTTTCAGCTCGCCGCGATGTTTAGTTTGCGTTTGACAGCCATCGAAAGACAAACAACTTTTGTGTTTTTACAAAAATGAAAAAAATTAAGTATCGTGCAGTGATTCGATTTTTGTTTTTGAAAAAGAAAACGAACAATGAAATCAAAGCGGAGCTAGACGAAGTTTATATGGACCTTGCACCTTCGTTATCGACCATTAAATATTGGACAGCTGAATTTAAACGCGGTCGTACGAGCATTGTTGACGATGAACGTCCAGGTCATCCAAATGAGGTCGTCATACCAGAAACAATTAAAAAAGTCTACGATATGGTGCTAAATGATCGGAGACTAAAAGTGCGTGAGATTGCTGAGGCCACAGGCATATGATATGGCTCAGTGATTTCAATCCTGAGTGATCAGTTGGGTATGAAAAAGTTATCCGCAAGATGGGTGCCGCGTTTGCTCACTGTCGACCATAAAAGAGAACGTGTAGCTGATTCAAAGGCCTGTTTGGCGATCTATAAGCGTGATCCTGTTGAGTTTTTGCGTCGTTACGTAACCGTGGACGAAACATGGATCCATCACTATACACCAGAGACAAAGGAACAATCGACACAATGGACCTCACCGACCGAACGTGCTCTGAAGAAGGCGAAGACGGTGCCATCGGCCGGTAAGGTCATGGCCACAGTTTTTTGGGATGCACGTGGCATAATCTACATCGATTATCTTCCGCCGAAAAAAACGATTAATGGCGAATACTTTGCAGCCGTACTGACCCGATTCAACGACGAATCGAAGAAAAAACGTCCACATTTGGCGAAGAAAAAAGTGCTCTTCCATCAAGACAATGCACGCGTTCACACGTGCCCAGTTCCCATGGCCAAAATTCATGAATTTAAATAGGAATTGCTTTCGCATCCACCGTATTCTCCAGATTTGGCCCCCTCCGACTACTTTCTGTTTCCAAACCTGGAGAAATGGCTTGGCGGAAAGAGATTTGGTTTCAGAGATGACCTCATCGCCGAAACAGAGACCTATTTTGAAGAACTTCCGAAATCGTATTATTCGGAGGGCATCAAAAAATTGGAAAATTGTTGGAATAAGTGTGTCGAGCTAAAAGGAGATTATGTTGAGAAATAAAAAGATTTTTGTCCAAAAAAACACGATTTTCTTTACCAAGCCGACTATTTATTGATTGACCCTCGTAAGATAACCATTATTTTATTTCATACATTAATTGTTCATGTAATTCGGTAGAGATTATTTCGATCATTTAGTGCTGACCCAAGAATGCAGCGTAGTTATTTGTCGTATCGCATCTCTATGTTGACTCATCAAAGGGACCCGAGAGTAACTTCGTGCGATGTGGCTCGCCCGGCTATATCAGTTTGTCATTTTTTTATCAAGGAATGAAACATCAATACTCTTTTCACTTATGGTACGTCGAGATATAATCCCTGATTATTGATAAAATGCATCAAAATCATGAAAACTTTTCTGGAACATCTTCTTTGTTTGTTGGTTATTGTATCTTAAATTTACAATGAGAATAGTCTTAAACGATTGTTATTTAGTATTTCAAGAAACCTTTATGGAATCTACTGCTCGATGGAATGTACAGAAATTTATTACGAATAATTATTGGATATTCATGCAACAAATTTTACCTTCATTGTTAAAACAATTGTTGAGCTATAATATATATATATATAATATTTCTGATTATTATTTATATCAAGGGAACACTTCTCGTTCGACGGTACGCGCTGAGATAGAGAGAGATGAAAAGCGACGCGGTTAAGAAGCAAGATGTCAAGTCGATTTTCGGTCACTCTGCGCTGGAGACCCAAGTCGTTTCTCGCGTCTCTATTATGACTATTACAGAATGCGTTTCCTGGTTAACATTTGGACTTATACTAAATCTTTATATTGCATAGTGAATACTGGCTTTAATTTCTGCCAATGGAATTAAATATTGATTTCGTTTATATCCTTAACTATTGCGTTCTGTTTTGAGGAGATTTAACGTAAGGAAATTTGCGTTGATGGAAAATAATTAAACACTTGAAAATTACTGGGTTAACGTACAGGTTGCATGATGCGAATATTTATTCGTCACAAATAAAAATAATAAGTAGTAATATAAAGAATTAATGCCAACGAAATCGTTGATGAGGCGAGAAATAACGTCACTTTGTCCACGATTATTAGTAAAGCGAACCACGAGGCTTACGAACCTGCACAATAGCTTCTTCTTATTTTGACTGAAAAGGTCCGCACAAGGGAACGCAAGTATTCCGGTCGTAAATTGGATGATCCGCGATACACTTTGAAGAACTATCAGTAGCAATGAGAATTCCGAAGCGTATCAGGTAGGAACCGTTCTATGAGAGCAAATCCGTACACACGAATAGAAGCGTTCTAGATGAAGCCAGAAAACGAAATGTCCTTTCTCGATGAACTACCAGGCCAGTGTATTCGAGTTGTCCGGGCGTAAATCGGAAGATCCGAGTAAAACCGTAAGGAATTATAAAGAGACGGATCGAATCCCGTTCCGCACTACTGAAGAATTACCAGGACCGCGAACCGTGAGATGTGCATTTAGAATCCGGAATTATCTCGGAGAAGACAGAAATGGTAGTATCGGCTTCGAGGACTGTAGAAGTGCTTTTGATAGAGCAAAAGCGGAAAAAAGCTTGGGTGAAGTGAGGCGGTAAGAGGAAGTGACCGAACGTCTAGAAAGATCGACTAGACGTTTGCCTATCAATTGAGGGCCTCTCGAGGATTCTCAGAAAACTACAGACTCTTCTGAACAGATTCTTATTTCTGGGTTTTTAATTAGTTGAACAATATAATGGCCTTAATCTTCACCAAAGTTTGTTTCAATAATCATTGTTATTTCTTGCATCCTTACCGATAAAGAATTCTGTTCGGAGTTCATGCTCATAATAACTTTATCTTAAAATAATGTATTTGTTAAACATCAAATCTCAAATTTATGCTTAAATTATTATTCTTGTGGAGAGCCACCAAGTATGAGATTCTAAATACGCACAGATTTTATGACCGTTTTTATCAAAGATTTGATTCAATTTCCCTGTAGCAAAAAGAAGGAAAATATATAAGTTTTCTTCTTAATTACTGATTTATACGCACATGTAGGGATCTATTGCCCTAAAAATTATCGATCATTCTTTAACGTGTCACGTCTGAGCTCGATTCACCAATGTTAAATTAAGTTATTATAAATTTCTTTGCCATACATATATAATGGGTATGGGAAAAAGTTCGTGGCGTTTTTTTAGTAAAATTCAACTGGTTTTCTTATAGCGTGAAAATGAATGTATTTAAACCAAATATACTCCATTATTATCGACAATGTTTCGCCATTTTTCGGGTAGAGTCATGATGCCATCGGTGAAGAACTTCTGTGGTTTCTGACTGAAAAACTGAATCAAGTGGTTTTCACAGGCTTATTTTGAAAGCAGCTTAATTCCATTGAGAAAGTTCTGCAGAGATCGGAATAAATGATAGTCAGAGGGTGCTATATCTTGACTATACGGTGGATGCATAAAAACTTCCCAACCAAGCTTTCGCAATGTTTGACGGGTTATCAAAGAAGTGTGGTCGGGCGTTGTCATGATGGAAGACAACACCTTTCCTATTAATCAATTTGGGCCGTTTTTTTACAATTGCTTGGCGTAATCTCTCTAGTTGTCCACAGTAGAGTTGAGAGTCAATCGTCTGATCAACTGGAAGTAGCTCATGGTGGATGATTCCCTTCCAGTCCCACCACACACACAGCATCACCTTTTTTGCCGTCAATCCTGGCGTCGCGAACGTTTGTGACGGCTCACCATCCCTTGTCCACGATCTTTGATGCGTCCGATTGTCATACTTGATCCATTTTTCATAACCGGTTATGACACGTTTCAGAGATGGCTCGATTTTATTGCGTTTCAGCAGCGCATCGCAGATGTTAATTCGGTATATCGTGTTTTTCGCGCTCAACTCATGAGGAACCCATACATCGAGCTTCTTTTCGTAGCCAGCTTTGTGTAAATGGTTCACAACAGTTTTGTGGTCAATTCCTAGCTCCATACCAATATCGAAACTACTGATATACTTATCTTGCTGGACTTTTTCAAGAATTTCATCATCTTTTTCAGTGATTGGACGACCAGAGCGTGACTCATCTTTCATATAAAAATTACCAGAACGAAAGTGAGCGAACCATTTCCGCGCAGCAGATTTTGATAAAGTACCTTCAACATACACAGCACAAATTTTTTCACAAGCCTGCGCAGCGTTCTTCCTTTTGTCGTAATAATATTGCAAAAGATAGCGCACTTTTTTATTACTTTTCTCCATTTTCAAACGCAAACAACTTTCCAACCATTGCACCAATTTCGATGTTTATAAAAGGTGTCCCAGCAAGAGCGCCGGATTTTAATTTGCCGCCATTTTGTTAATACGAGTTGTACGGTGATTTTTTTTACATTTATCATGCACAGACCACGCGATTTAAGAATATGGAGAAGTATTCAAACCAACAACGTTTAATTACTGTAAAAACACATTACAAAAATGGTGAAAGTTTTACGAAAACAGTTCGACAATTACGTCAAGTTTTTGGTCGCAAGAATGCGCCAAATGAATCGACATTGAGGCGTTTAATTACAAAATTTGAGACCAAATTTACGCTGATGGATCAGAAGATCATTGTTCGTCGTCGTCCTTGTCCGTCACTCGAAAATGTAGCCACAGTAACGGAATCTGTGGCCGAGAATCCAGGAACTTTCATTCGGCATCGTGGTCAACAATCCGCATTAATTTGATGATGTTCCAACACCCAATCAGCAAATTCACGGCGCTGTGCATGGTCCCTTGGCTTGATTTCTTGCACCAATTGAACCTTGTACGCGTACAAATGCAGATCTTTTACCAAAATTCGTTGCATAGTACTACTGGAAATGTTTAATTGTTTTTTTTTTTGGAACTGCTACTGGAAATGTTTAATTGTTTTTTTACCAAAACGAATTTAACCCAGGTTCTTATGTGGTTTTGGTTTTCAATTTAATGTGAGTTACCTACCTGTTATAGGTTCATTATATCGTTCTAGCTTTTTTACGGTTTCGGTTTGAATTTTTGAGTAGTTCGTTCTTATATTCAAACTTGTTTGTTCGCATTAGTTTTTGTCAGTTTGTTGTGATGATTGTGTAAAAATAGTACTTTTCATGTTTTTAATATTCATTTCTGGCTTTTTTTACGTTTGTTTGGTTTTTTAATTGCTCCCTCTTGATAGTCGTACCTCGGGGGGTGTGTTTTATGATTTGGTTAATTGTTGGAAGTTATCATATAATCCCGTTTTCGTGTATCGAATGTTTGGTAGCTGTGTGGGGGCTGCTTCTAAGGAGTTTCATTTGACGTACCTTCTGATAATTACTATTCCTCTTAGAGTGTGTACTAGTTACTGCTTCACGGTAGGCCTATTTATATTTTCTCCTCGCCTGGTGTCGGGAACGCCTATTCACGTCTTTATTTGCTATTTGACGGTAACTGTTCATTTTTTCCGATGTTGTTTTGATAGAAATTGATCTCGATGAGTGTGTGGAATAGTAATTTCATATTTGATTTTGTTTGCGTAATTCTCTGTGTTTCTTATACATTCGTTGCTCAATGCTTTTGTCGGAACTTTGGCTACTTTTGATTCGTAGCGGAGTGCGCTAGTCGCTTCCCGTCACAATATATACACGGTGCCCCATCTTTTATGTCGGTATGTAAACATTAAATAACTTTGACATTTATCAACCGATTAACTTGAGTATACATGCTTTTGAAACGTGAATTCAGTGCTATTTTAACCATGAATCGCTTCACACCAAAACAACACGCCGAAATAGTGACGCTGTACATTGAAAATAGTCGTTCAGTTGTGTTAACTTAACGTGCATATCGTCGAAAATATCGTGGCCAACAAGCACCGTCTGATAACTCTATTCGTCGTTTGGTGTCGAATTTTGTTGAGTACGGGACAGTAGGAGATCGTCCACGTGCCGTTCCTCAACGCTCAAGACGTTCTAATGAACTGGTTGAAGTGGTAAGAGAGAGTGTTGCCGAGAACCCACATGTGTCGTATCGTCACCGCACTCAGCATTTTGGCGTCAGTGGAACCACTTTGCGGCGCATTTTGAAGGATGATTTGCATTTGTTTCCGTATAAACTGCAATTGACTCAAAGTATATTGCCGAGAGACCGTCCACGTCGCTTGGAATACGTCCAAACAGTCGCTCGAATGGTTGACACTGAACCTGATTTTTGAAAGCAAATTTTGATGACCAACGAGGCTGATTTCATACTCTCTGGCGCCGTTAACAAGCAAAATTGCCACATTTGGGGAACGGAGAATCCACACGAGATCCATGAAACACCATTGCATAATAAAAAAGTGACTGTTTGAGCCAGCGTTTGTGCCAAAACCACCATTGGGCCATTTTTCTTCAGAGAAGGCGAAAAAGTTGATGGGAATCGATATCGGTGGATGTTGACTCATTATGTCTGCCCCCAAATATGTGAAAAAGTTCTGGACGGTTACTGGTTTCAACAAGACGGTGCGCCATGCCACACTGCAAATCAAACAATGCAGATTCTGCAGCGAAAATTCCCTGGACGTATGGTGTCAAGAAATGGCGAAATTGACTGGCCGCCCAGATCTCCAGATTGACCCCTCCAGACTTTTTTTGTGGGGTTATTTGAAAAGCAAAGTGTACGCCAACAAGCCTCAGACTATTGACGAACTCAAGGCAAACATCAAAAACTAACTACGTATTGTAACGGAACGCCACTAGAGCGATCCGCTACGAACTAGAAGGGGATTAACTTCACAACCAAGAATTAAAATACCAATTAACCAACATATCCAACGCACACAAACAAACAAACAAAGAAAATATACCAAAAGCACATTGAAGGAAGAGATTCATCAATAGAAAATCACAAAAATGATTCACTATTGACAAAACGAACAAACAAGTGGCGAATAGGCACCCACCGGACCAAGTCACCAGGAAGAATAAGTAGGTACACGCAAGTGACCGCGAGTACCCACCCTAGAAAGGATGGGAAAGAGCAGTAGGCCCCACCTTCACGCTAAGACCACACGTCTAGCCTAGCGGACCCGAGCGCAATAGCCCCCGCCCCTACGCAAAAACCAGGCGGAACTGCCCGAAAGACCACACACCTCACCATGCAGACACTAGCATAGTAGGCCCTACCTTCGCAATAGGCCACACGATGCGAACAGCCGAAGGCGCCAAGACCGTCTCATCACGGGAAAAAGACGAAAACAAATTCTGGAACTCTCGCAGACCCACAAACCAATGAAACAAAAGATAAAAGGGTACTGTCGTATGAATCTTAACCAATTACCCCCACTCAACAAATAAACATTAAAATCAGGAAAACTCATAAACAAAGACAATCTTTGCACAAACCTACATGAATAAATAACCCTTGAGACATCACCTACACCTAGAACCGAACGAAAATCTAGAAGATCAAAAAACGAGCAAGGAACACATAAAAAATTCAAAAAAGCAAATTTTGCAGAAAATTAATCAAAAATCACGACAAACTAACTATCACGAAGTAGGCAAAGACTAACACTTCACAAAATTATCAAAAAACAACGAAGCAATAACAAAAAACCTCAGAAGTGTAAGGCTTACTTATGTAGTGTCTGTAAGTTACATATATGTGTGTATGGAGTGGGGAGGTTTGTCGCGCGGCTACAACGACCAAAATGTAAATCAGTGCGTAGCGAGCACTTGACCGACAGCCAGCTATAATATTGACCAACCTGATGAACCTTTATATTTACAATTAAACGATTTCGTTAAACTGGTTAATTCGTCTTCTATTATATATTTTACACCTTACAATATCAGAAGTGGGATAAGGCTCTCACGAATATCTATCTCATACAGCAAGGACTTAATACGGTCAAGATAAAAATCGAGAAAAAAGGAAAAGCAACGGCAGTCGAGTGAGTGAACGCAAACGCGCCGAGTGAGAGATTTGAGATTGTTGAAGCTGTAGTCAAAGCTGAGTGCATCGGGTCTGTGTTCGGTGAAGAAAAGAACGCCCCGAAAGGTTACAGCAAAAAACTCAAAAATAAAAAATAAAATATATAAAAAACGCGCATTGGGGGCATTTAAATTTGAATGTGATGTCAATTGTATGTCTAAAGTTGCTTCGTGTAGTAGTAGACGATCGAGAGAAAGCGGCTGGCGTGTATGTGTGAGCGCGTCGACCATCACCACAAAACGCCGAATGTTATGAGGTGAAGATAGAACTTGGTGATATGTGTAGCGAACTGTCGAGTGTTTACAAAGGAGAAAGACCGTGACTTGAGATACCGGGACAAACAATTTTTTTGAAAAGTATACCGAAGAGCTGAAACGCGTATGTGTGTGAGTTTTGCCAAGTGTATGTCAGTGTGTAACGAGCTCTGAAATTATAGATCCCCACACATTGACTGTAGCAGCCCTCAAGAATATTCTCGCGAATAATAATTTGAAGACAACGGGAACAAAGGCAGAGTTAGTAAGCCGAATGATGGAATTTGATCCAACGGGTGTTTGGGTGAATTCTAAAATTCAAAACAGTGATATGAACGTTGAAAACCAGAGGGAAGTAAACGTAGAAGAAGCACACTGCAATACACAGCCAAATAATTCGATTCCAGGGGTAGATGATTGAGAAATCCTTCAACGTGAAATCGAATTTATGCGCAGAGAGTCAGCACTAGCATTACGAGAGCTTGAGCTCGTGAGAAGAGAAAACGAATTGTTGAGGTTGCAGTCGAATTTAGAGCCGAGTTCAGTACATTCGTTTCGGCGGTCAGACCAAACTCTTCGCGATCCTATGCGATCAGAGTTTAGTGTCACGAAAGTACGCGATTTAATCGCAGATTTTGACGGAAACTGTGATACGTTTCAAAATTGGGAGAAACAAATCAGGTTGTTAAAAAATACCTACAATCTCGAAGAAAATGCCACCAAGATTCTGATAGCATCGAAGCTGAGAGGTAAAGCACAAAATTGGTTTCATTCCAAGCCGGATTTCATCGAGATGGACGTAGAATCTCTATTGGAAGAAATGAGAACGATGTTTGATATTTCCGTCGATCGAGTAACTCGACGTCGTCGTTTCGAGTCGCGATTTTGGAGAGCTGCTGAATCGTTCAATGATTATGCGCACGAAAAAATAATACTGGCAAACAAAGTTCCGATCGACAACGCGGAACTCGTGGAACACATAATCGAAGGTACACCCGTTACCAGCATCAGAAACCAAGCTCACATGCAGGGGTTCGATACCGTCAAGGAACTTCTCAAAGGGTTCGAGAAAATCTCCATGCGCTTCGACCCAAAGTCGGTTCCGCCGAAGCATGAAGGAAGTGAGAAAACACCAACAACGAATCGATTCAAAAAATCTGAGTCTAGCAACCAACGAGGAACCGTACGCTGTTACAATTGCAACATGACTGGTCATCTCGCCGCCGTGTGCAAAGAGTCACCAAGGGAGAGGACATGTTTCAAATGCAGAAAGACGGGTCATTTTTCGAGAGACTGCCCTTCGAATACTGCACCGCAAGAAAAGAAACAACAGGAAATCCATAACATCGATAAAACTCAGAAGGCAGAGGGGTTTTGGAAAATTGTCCAATTCGGGTTCAAGGAGGCGGAGAATATGCATCATATAACAACCGAAGCACTCTTCGATACTGGTAGCCCGATAAGTTTTGTAAACATGTCTGTTGTTCTTTCAGCGATA
Source organism: Cylloceria caligata (assembly GCA_963942595.1). Taxonomy (NCBI): domain Eukaryota; kingdom Metazoa; phylum Arthropoda; class Insecta; order Hymenoptera; family Ichneumonidae; genus Cylloceria; species Cylloceria caligata. Next base: position 29,858,083 of record OZ012706.1, read on the forward strand.
AAGTATGAATGTAGCGAATTGTTGAACAGGTATAGTGGAATTAATAACGCTAGACTAGATATCAAAGGAATCGTACCGGTAAGCTTAACAATCGAAGGCGTTACCCAAGAGAATATCAATCTGTACGTTGTATCAAACAGTACAATGCATGGTGTAGCTGTAATCGGATGCGATATTTTAAAACTATTCAGAATAAAACTTACAAGTCCTTTTGAAACACTCGCAGTAGATGCAGAGGTAACCGAAATATTAAATATAGACATCGAGCATGGACATCGTGAAAGCGATTGTTTACAAATAAACCCGGAAGTGTCGTCTGGTATTTGTCGAAGAGTGTACTATCTTTGAAAATTACTATGTAAACTCAGAGCATCCTACTGTTCCGAAAGTTCGCACCGTGTTAACGCTAACATTAAAAGATTCGAATCCGTTTCATTATGCACCGCGTCGATTATCATTCACCGAAAAAGAGAAATTGCGTGACATTCTTGAAAAATTACTCCGAAAGGGCATCATTCGTCCTAGTAGCTCTGATTATGCTTCGCCGATAGTCTTGGTAAAAAAGAAAACCGGTGAGTTGAGACTTTGCGTTGACTACAGGACGTTGAATAAATTGATCGTACGCGATAATTACCCGATACCGTTGATCGAGGATTTGATCGACGCTCTGAGTGAAAAAAGATACTTTAGTTTACTAGATTTACGAGATGGTTTCCACCAAATATCAGTCACCGAAGAGTCAATCAAATATACGGCATTTGTGACACCTATTGGACAATATGAATATTGTAAAATGCCTTTCCGTCTGAAAACAGCCCCATCAAAGTTTCAACGTTATGTTAACGAAGTTTTAGCCGACCTCATAGAAACCGGAGACATTGTCGTATATATGGATGATCTTCTTATCGCTACTCGAACGATCCAAGAGCATCTAGAGGTTTTACAGAAAATGTTTCAATTACTTGTCGAGAATAAACTCGAACTACGCGTTGATAAATGCAATTTTCTACAAACTTAAATAAACTATCTGGGCTACCATATATCCGAGAAAGGGGTTAGTCCGGCTAGTGATAGAGTGAAAGCCATAGCGGACTATCCTGTGCCGCAAGATGTACGAGGCGTTCAATCGTTTTTGGGCATGTGCACTTATTTTCGTAAATGTTTATTGCTGCTGCTCTCTACGAACTATTGAAAAAAAATGTTAATTTTCAATTCGGTAAAGAGCAACTCGGGGCATTCGAGACGCTAAAGAATAAACTCATGAGCACACCGGTAATTGCTATTTATAGCCCACACGATCAGACGGAACTGCATACGGACGCTAGTTCTATTGGTTTCGGAGCCGTACTATTACAGCGAAAAAAAACAGACGATAAATGGCACGCGGTGTTTAATTTTTCAAAACGAGCCTCTGAAACCGAAAGGAAAATGCACAGTTTTGAGCTGGGAACACTCGCGATCATCTACGCTTTACGTACGTCTAGAGTATATTTGTACGGAATTAAATTTAAGATTATTACAGACTGCAATTCTGTCGCTCTGACACTTAAGAAGAAGGATGTAAATCCGCGTATTGCTCGGTGGTCATTGGAGATGGATAATTATGATTACACGATCGAACACAGAAGTGGCAATAATATGAGACACGTCGATGCACTAAGTAGAGAACATAATATAATTCACGTAATAGAGGATAACTCTGTGGAGCTTATTCTTGCTATAAAACAAGGAAAAGACGCGAAAATCATAGACATCAAAAACATGCTTGAGAAATCTGAAAGTAGTCACTTCGAGATGAGAAACGGTATAATATACAGAAAAAAAAATGATAGACTATTATTTGATGTACCAGATTCTATGCAAAGTAGTATTATTCGGAGATACCACGACGACATGGGACATTTGAGCCCAGAAAAAGTATGCTCGATTATTCAAGAAAATTATTGGTTCCCAAGAATGAACGAAGAGGTCAAAATATATACACAAAACTGCTCGACATGTTTAGCTTTCTCTCCGTCCACTGGAAAATTCGGAGGTCTACTGAATAATATCCCGAAAGGGGATACTCCGTTCCAAACTATACATGTAGATCATTTAGGACCGGTCGAAAAAAACCGCTTAAAACAACATATACTGGTAGTAGTAGACTCGTTCACGAAATTTACGAAGCTCTACGCTGTAAAGTCCACAACTAGCAAAGAGACTATTGATTGTCTAAAACAGTATTTTGCAAATTATAGCCGACCTCGAGTGTTAATATCCGACAGAGGTAGTTGTTTTACGTTGGGGGAGTTTAGAGAGTTCGCACAGGAGCGTAATTTTCGACATGTATTGGTAGCTACTGCGTCTCCCAGGGCCAACGGTCAGGTCGAGAGAGTGAATCGGGTTTTAGTACCAATGATCGCAAAACTGACGATAACGATCAAAAACGATATTGGTATCGGTACTTGAAGAGGGAGAGTACGCATTAAACAATTCCGTTCATAAAACTACCAGGGAGACTCCGAGCAAGCTTCTTTTCGGCGTGAAGCAGCGTGGCGAAATCGTGGATGGCGTTAGCGATTACTTAGACCAGGGGTCTCCAAACTACGGCCCGCGGGCCACATTCGGCCCGCGGACAGATTTTGGACTATTTCACTTTTTACCACCGGCAACAATGATAATATGGTTTTGGCCCTCGGAACTTACTGGAGTAATCGGTATGGCCCTAAGGCTGGAAAGTTTGGAGACCCCTGACTTAGACGATCACCTGCCTGTCAAGCCCAGAGATTTAGAAGTAATGAGATTGAAAGCAGCACAAAAAATAGTCGAACATCAGGCGTATAATGAAACTTACGTCGATAAAAAACGAAAAGAATCAAACGTTTATAAAATAGGAGATTATGTTATGATTAGGAACTTCGAGACTACTCCAGGCGCATCGGAAAAGCTTATCCCGAAGTTCCGGGGACCCTACGTGGTAAAAAAATGTCTTAGATTCGGACGATACGTCGTCGGAGATGTCGAGAATTGCTCAATTGCCCAAAAGCCCTACGAAGGCGTCTGGGAGGCTGCTAATATGAAACTCTGGAGCAAACAAGAGACAACGGGTTAACGTTAAAGATTTTTTATTTAAATAACCAACAATTTTATGTCACTTATATCAATTTGTATTGTCCGAGTCGGACAAAGGTCAGGATGGCCGAACTGTAAGGCTTACTTATGTAGTGTCTGTAAGTAACATATATGTGTGTATGGAGTGGGGAGGTTTGTCGCGCGGCTACAACGACAAAAATGTAAATCAGTGCGTAGCGAGCACTTGACCGACAGCCAGCTATAATATTGACCAACCTGATAAACCTTTATACAATTAAACGATTTCGTTAAACTGGTTAATTCGTCTTCTATTATATTTTTACACCTTACAGAAGTAAGTTTAAACCTCCAGCAGGTAGAAAATTAGCATTGAACCTAAGAATTGAACCTCGCCAGAACCCCGATTCAAACCGCCAGGAAGCAAAAAACCGACGAAATATAGAAACTCAAAGACATAACGGGACACCTACACACCACCCCGCACTGCTCTCACCCAGTGAATAAGATGTGACAAACATCACGTGGTCTACCACAAAACACCTCCTTTGGGCTCATCAACTAAACTATATAAACGGTGACAAGCCAAGCCTCAGGATTCTTGTTGAAATTACTCTGCAAGACGAAGTACTGCTCGACAGCCCACCTAGATTTTAATTCAATTGTAACACTAACCGGTTTGGAAGAATCATGACAGAAACTAGTGTTCTTTCGATCAACTGATCCCCCTGCATTGCGCTTGGCCGTCAGTTGAACAAACGAACTAATAAGAGATACCCTGCGAGGAGTAAGGCTCTCCTGCACAGCGTTTAGCCGCCCCTACTCACAGCGTCAGGGCACTTTGAACTAACGAGTCCCCACGCACAGCGCAGTGGATACTCGTCTCTTGGAAAGTGAAGAAGCACGTGTGTCACCAGGTCAAGGGAGTGGCATACCGACTTGCTGGACCGCGAGCACTCGATTCGGAGGGTGTACGTGCGTGGGTGGGACCACCCCAGGGCTAGCGGCCAGCTACCCCCTGTCACGAACTGATACCTCGGCAGGTCTCGTTAATTAAGAAACCAAGTCGCAAGCCCCCCAAAAGGTACGATAAGGCACCTTGATGTAACGCGAATAAACGCCTCAGTATCAGGAGCACAGGATAAGCAAGTTGGTCATCGCTGCGAACCCCGTATCTTTCGCGAATTAAGTGTTGAGCTCCGTACGCACGATACCTTATCGTAGTACGAATAATAAAATCAAAACCCAAAATACCGGAAATTATTCCGCATATGTAGTTTACGAAACTCGCGTCAAGCAGATGCGATAACAGTTTTTTCTTTGTATCAATTGAGTATTGAGCACCGTACGTACGATACCCGATCATGGTACGAATATTAAATTCAAAACCGATCAAAAACAGGAAGCCATTCCACATATGTAACACTGAACAAAGTTAACGACACCACATCCCCACCAACCTAGGCCAATCACTCGAAATTCCACACGACACGATAAAAGCAATAAGTTGAAACGTTTCGCGATTTTGAACACTTCTTTCTTATACGGTTATGATGCGCGAGAGTTCATTTACGGTGTAAAATCGCGTTAAGTTTGAGTTTTTTTTTTTGAGTGATCTCTACCGTGATCGTGTGGAGAGACAGTTTGCTTGAACCGAGTTCGTGCACTGGGCTGGAGGGAGCGAGAGGATCCGTGGAAGTTTTAGATTTGCAATCAATACTAGGTTGTTATTAGTAATTTTTATTGTTTTTGTTGGTAAGACCTCAGTTTAGGTTTATTTTTCGTCGCATTTGTCCATGACAGACATGCGGTTTTGTTTACCCTTTCATCATTGGTCTTTTCTTTTTGTTTGGGTAATTCTTTTCTTTATTTGTTCGGGGCGGAAGGCCCGTGATTGTTTGAGAAGCTGTTGTTTGATTGTTAGTGCAACTAAGGTAGGGAGGATGGTATGTGGAACGATCTCGTTGTTCTTCTGCACTCACGCTCGCTTTACATTCGGTCCTTAACGTCTACCTATGAGGAATCTTTTCCAATTCCTTTTCTGTTGGTTTTGACTCTAATATTCGTACAGTGATAAGGTATCACTGGTACGGAGCTTGACACTCAATTTATCAATTTCAAGGGGGTCGCGGCTGCTTAGTACGCGATTTTTCTTATTCTACGTATGTGGAATTTACGAAATTCCATGTATAATCAGGTTTTGACTTTATAATTCATAAAGTGATTAGATATCAACTTTATGGAGCTCAACACTCAATTTATCAAGTTTTAAGGGGTTCGCGTTGGCTAGTACGCGTGTTTGTTTATCCTACGTATGTGGAATATATGAGATTCCAGTTCTAATCAGGTTTTTGACTTTATAATTCATAAAGTGATTAGATATCAGCTTTATGGAGCTCAACACTCAATTTATCTAGTTTTAAGGGGTTCGCGTTCGCTAGTACGCGTGTTTGTTTATCCTACGTATGTGGAATATATGAGATTCCAGTTCTAATCAGGTTTTTGACTTTATAATTCATAAAGTGATTAGATATCAGCTTTATGGAGCTCAACACTCAATTTATCAAGTTTTTAAGGGGTTCGCGTTCGCTAGTACGCGTGTTTGTTTATCCTACGTATGTGGAATATATGAGATTCCAGTTCTAATCAGGTTTTTGACTTTATAATTCATAAAGTGATTAGATATCAGCTTTATGGAGCTCAACACTCAATTTATCAAGTTTTTAAGGGGTTCGCGTTGAATCTAGCATAATTTTGATGTTAATCGATCTCGATTAAGATAGGGTGGCAGAATCCTGTTGGCCATTCGTGTGTATCTCTATTTGAAAAGGGGGGGGGGGCCTAGTCGCAGGCTTGGTCCTCATACGGGGCGTTCCTTCGTACTTTCATTAGATGTACTGGTTCGCCTTATTTTAATCATTGGACGTTAGCTGGTGTTGTGCTATTTCGAATGTTGTGGTTTCGAATTGCTCGTTAGTGGACTTGCCTCTCGAGGCTCCGCCCTACTGATGGTCGTGCCAGAATTCTATAGTAGGGACGCGAGTGTAGTGTGGTGGTGTGGTGTGGATGATTTTACCTACCTATCGTTTCTCGCTTTGTTATTGTTTGGGTCCCTAGCTATCGCTTTCTGTTCGCAAGAGACACCGGGTTCGCAGCTTGACCAGCTAGCTCTTCCTAGACCCCGGATACTGAAGCTTTTATTCGCAATTAATTAAGCACCTTCTCGTGCCATTTAGAGGCGTACGATTGGGTTCTCGATTAATTGAGACCAGCTGAGGTATCCGCGAGATGCAGGTGGTAACTGGTGCTGGACCTAACGTGGTCCCACCCACGCAGGTACACCCTACGAGTCTAATGCGCGGTGCACTCAGTCGGGATGCCACTCCCTTGACCTTGTGTCACTCGTGCTTCTTCACACTCCAAGAGACGGATAGCCACGACGCCATGCGTGGGGACCCGTTAGTGGAGGGTGCCCTGACGCTGTGAGTAGGGGCGGCCAAGCGCAATGCAGGGGAGCCTTACTCCTCACAGAGTATCCTAATGAGTTCGTTTAATCAACCGACGGCCAAGCGCAATGCAGGGGAATCGGTTGAGAAAAAGAACACTCGTTTTAACATGGTGTTTCCCAAACTATTAGTATTGTTTCTAATCGGTTCGTTCGGTCAAACGACGGCCAAGCGCAATGCAGGGGAATCGAATCGATCGAAAGAACACGTCGTTGTTACATGGAGAATTTACGTGTAATCTTATGTACTAGGTGTGCTGTCGAGCAGCACTTCGTCTTGACTTATTAGTTGTGACAAGAGCCCCGAGGCTTATCCTGTCACGGTTTATATAGGTTAGCGGATGGACCCCGAGAGGGTGTTTTGAGGTAGGTCACGTGATGTTTGTCACACTTCAATCACTAGGTGAGAGAGGTGCGGGGTGACGTGTCGGAGTCCCGTTATTGCTCGAATTTCTATATTTAGCCGCTCTTTGGCCCTCTAGGGTTTCAAAGGAGGGTTCTGCGAGGTTGAAATTCGCTGGCTAATGTTATTCTCCTACTTGTTGTAGGTTCAAAGGTTTTATTGGATTTTTCTCTGGTTTGATTATGGTTTTTTCCCGATTCAGGCCCCTCTGTGTCTTTCTCGGTTTTGTAGGCTGTCTTCCTGCTGTTTCGTTGACGACTAATTGTCCAGGATAATTAATTGTAGTTAATTATCTCTTCCTTGGTGGTTTTTGGACTGATTTCTTGTGGATTTATATGTTTTTTATCACTTTCTGGTGTTCTCCTACGTGATGATGGTTTTCTCTATGTTTTTCGTTTGGTTTTTGGTCGATATAAGTTGGTTTCATGTGTTTTATTAATATTAATGTTTAATTTGTGAGTGGGGGTACGTAGCGACGTTTCATGAGGATTTACTTTGTGGATCTTTCTCTATGTATCGTGGCATCTCGATAGTTCCATAAATTCCTTCCTACGTTTGCCGGGTCGTGGCGTTCCCGATGTTCTCGCCTTTTGGAAAGTGTGGCCTATTTGGGGTTGTGCCGTATGTTTGAGGCTTGGTCTGGTGATTGTGTAGGGCGGGGGCTACTACGCTTGCTAGTAGGCTGGTGTGTTCTTGTTGTTACGCCTACTGGTATGTTTTCCATCTTGAACTTTGGCTAGGCAGGCCTCTTATTGACGCCATTACTTTTAGGGTGTGTATTTGTAATGCTGTGTGTGTACCTGCTAGTCCTTCCTATTCTCCTCGTCCGGTCGATCTTCTTCCGATCCGGTCTGGAGTGTTTTGTCTTGTTTTGGTATATTTTATGTCTTATTTTAGTTTGTGTAGGCTGGTTTGGATATGGTGAAGGTTGTGAGTCATAGTAGCGGATTGCCTTAATGCGTTCCGTTACATCGCCCTTCCAAATAATTAATCAAAAAAAATGATTTTTAGGCAAAAAAATTTTTTTTTTTAATTTTTTTTTTATTCAATTATTTATTATGTTTGTATAGGTATGTTTTTATTTGGTTTTGTTGTTATTCTTGCTTTTTGTTGCCGTGCACACGTGCACCCGTGTCGGTGCCTGGGTGAAGGTGCGGATTGTCCGCGGGTCCCTAGCTGCGTTCGGCAGCTCGTGGGTTGGTGGACGCGGTGGCGGCGCGGTTACAGCCATTGTCGAGTACTGCCTCGTTGTTGCTTCCGCGATAATAGGGTCCGCGGTAGGGGCCTTGGTGCGGTTCTGTAGGTTTATTCGTTCCGTGTGATTTTTAGTCGTTTATTTTATTATTTTGATTTTTATTTGGCTATGTGTTGGTTGGGTTACCTGTTTTCGTCTTTCCATACGCATCAGGTGTGGTTGCAGAAGGATGGCCCGTCCCTTGGAGGTGTGGATCCATCCTTTGTTGGCTTCCGCTGGTATTCTTTCGATACTCCTGATCGCAGGGGCCCAAGGCAGGTACCGTAGTGGCATTATGGTGGTCCTGTTAGTGCGCGGCGTGGTTGTATTGGAGGTGCCTAGCGGCTCTTCGTGCATGGGTGCTCCCTCCCTCAGGAACTTAAAGTACGCTGGTTCAATTTGTGATTGAATGCTGCGAGGCTTCGACTCGCGTTGTCGGCGATCTCTGTCGGCTTGTTTTCCGGGTGTGAACGCCCCTGGGGTCACCAGTCGGCCTTTTGCTGCCTCGTCTTCGGTGGTCTGTGTTGCTTGACTTTGCATTGTTGTTCTTGAAGATCTATTTGTTGAATGAGCCTTTCGTTGGCTCCTCGTGGGATACCTGATTGTGTTCCCCTCTTTGGTTTTTTGGGGGGGGGGTTTATTACGATGGTGGGAATTTTCCCTTGTCTAGGCTAGTTGATGTTTTTTGTTTATTTTTATTTTTTCTTTTGTTAATCTGTGGATCGATAATATGGTCGAAGGTCGCTCGTGTGATACATACCTCGTTCTAGGTCGCTGTTTATGTTTTCGAGAATGTATGATGTTTTTCCTACGCGTTTTTTTAATCGGTAGGGTCCTTCGTATAACGGCAAAAATTTAGCTGTTATTTTGGCTGCAGGGTTTGATACGTTTAGTGCTCTTGCCAGTACCAGATCGCCTATCTGGAGTTCCTTGAGCTTGTGTTGTTTGTTGAATTTCTCAGCGTTTTTATTCCGGGCTCTCTTCATGTTGCCTTTGGCAAGCATTATTAGGTTGTCGTAGTCTGGTATTTTGTTTCTGCTTGTTATGATCTGCTCCCATGGCCTTGAGGGCGTTTTACCGGTGTGTAATTGTACGGGGGCGTATCCCGTAGTTTCGTGGTGCGTATTATTTATACATTCCTCTACTTTGGGGATCGCATCATACCAGGCGTTGTGTTTATTTGGTAGGAGTGTTCTAAACAGTCGCGAGAGTTCTCTATTCGTTCGCTCGACGGGATTTGCCTGTGGGTGGCGGATGGATGTCATAACTTTTCTTATACCGGTCTCCTTTAACAGTTGATCCCATTTTTTCGCCGTAAATTGTGTCCCTTGGTCCGATAATATGGCTCTTGGTTTTCCATACTTTGGGAAGTAGTCCTGTGTTAATTTTTTCCACGTGGTTTCTGTAGTGGCGTTCTTGAGGGGGTAGATTTTTGTTAGTTTTGAGAATACATCTATCACGGCCAAGATATATTTATTTCCATATTTTGCCGCGGGTAGAGGTCCGTAGTAGTCGAGTGATACCAGGTCTCCTGGTCGTTCTGGCAGGATGTTCTGCATTTCGGCGAACATTCCTTGCGTGTAGATTTTATTTCTTTGGCATGTGTCGCAGTATTTTAGCTGTTTCCTGATGTGTCGGTATAGGTTTGGATAATAGAAGTTTTCTCGTAGTATTAAGTAGCATTTTCGAGCTCCAGCGTGTGCGTATATTTCATGGCAGTTCTCTATGAGACTTTTTATGCCGGTTGCAGGGATGATGGCTCGCTGTGCTCCTTGATTTTTTGTGTATAATATTTCGTCGATTATTGTGTAATTTTTTACTTCGGTTCCCTGTTTTACAGTTTTTTTTATCGCTGCATAATGTTCGTCCTTATCCTGTAGTTCTCCGAGGTTGGTTAATATGTTCTTTAATTCTTCGGTTACTTCTGAGAGACTTGCTATGATTATTTCTTTACCGTTCTTTTTACCGTCAGGACGGCTGAGAATATCAGCTACTGTGTTCCTTTTTCCTGCACAATGCTCGATTGTAGGGTGGTAGTCTTGAATTGCTAGTGACCACCTGGTGAGCCGTGCGTGGGCAAGCTTACATTCTTTTAAGAAGGTTAGTGCCGCATGGTCTGTGACAATTATTACGGTGGCGCCTAGAAGGTATGTCCTAAATTTTTCTAGTGCCCATACGATGGCCAAAAGTTCCTTTTGGTCGTGTTATAGCCAATTTCAGCCCCCTTGAGGGTTCTACTGGCGAAGTATAATGTTCTCTCGTCTAAATTTTGGTCTTTTTGGAATAGGACGGCTCCTATGGCAAAGTCGCTGGCGTCTGTTTGTATAAAGAAAGGCTTATTTTTTAGTGGGTAGTGTAACATCACTTCTTCGCAGAACTTATCCTTTACGTTTTTAAATGCTTCATACTCTTTTTCTGTCCATTTCCATCTTTCATTTTTCCTTAGGAGGTGTAACAGTGGTACCGTTGCCTCGCCGTGCTCCCTCGTGAATTTGCTATAATAGTTTACTAGCCCTAAGAAACCTCTTAGTTGTTTAATGTTCTTAGGTGCTGGAAATTCTTTTATGTCTTTGATTTTTTCAGGGTCTGGACAGATGCCTTTTGGCGTAAGTATGTGTCCTAGGAACTTGGCTTCTCGTCTGAAGAATTGAGATTTTTCTAGGTTTATTGTTAGACCGTGGTTGCTGAAACGTTCGAGTAGCTCGTCGAGGTTGTTGATATGTTCCTCGAATGTTTCTGCAGTGCACAATAAGTCGTCCACGAAGTTGATGACGTACCCTAGGCCTTGTAGTACTTTTTCGAGACCACGGACTAGGCTTGCTGTACTCGTTCGTAGACCAAATGGTGTTACTCTGAACTCATAGCAGCGACCCCGATGCATAAATGCAGTGTATTTTCGGGAGTCGGGGGTGAGTGGTACTTGCCAAAAACTAGATTTTAAATCGAGCGTGGTTATGTACCTAACATTTTTGCACTCCTGGAAGAGTTCGTCCGGAGTTTGCATTCGTTCGTTATCTGGTTCGATTACTTCGTTTATTCGTCTGGCGTCAAGGCATAATCTGATTTCTCCATTCTTTTTGGCCACTACCACGAGCGGGCTCGTGTACGGGCTCGTGGATTTTTGAATAATGCCTTGGCTCGTTAGGTTCCTTATCTCTTCGTCTACCTTGTCTCGAAATGCAGTTGGCACGGGGTAATTCATTGCCTTGAAGGGTTCATGTGGTTTTACTTCTATTTTGTGTTCGTAGGAGTTTAATAGTCCTGGGCGTTTGAGGAATGCGTCCCTATGCTTTTCCAGTAGTCTCCTGAAAATTTGTTTTTCTCTCTCATTGAGTCCTACGGTGTTTGTTATTTTTAAATCGATTTCCTGGTCTGTGACGGCATGTTTTTGTTTATCTTCTATGGTGGTGGTGTTTACTACTGGTGAGTTCGTTTGGTTAGAGAATTGGGGGTTGTCAAATTTCAATTTTATCCTTCGAAGGGGTTGTGCTGGTACAATGAATGATATTTCATATTTTTCGAGGTCGATTTTTGTTTTGATTTTGACTAGAAAGTCTATCCCCAAGATGCAGTCCGTGGTTAATCTGGGAACTATGATAAGTGTATTGTTTGTACCGGTTTCTTCTAGTGTAATCTCAGCGAATATCTGTCGAGTCACTTTGACCGCGCGTCCAGCGGTTGCGCCTCTTACGGAGACTCCGGTTAAAGGTAGCATGGGGCATTTGCTGAATAGTTTTTCATGGTCTAGTGCGAACTGTTCGGATATTGCGCTGATTTCACTTCCGGTGTCTATTAACGCTCGAATTGTTATGCCTTGTACGTATATCATGAGTATTGGGCATTTTGGTCTCGACTTTGTCCGTGGATATTCTTCTTCTCTTGTTAGAAATTCTCTGGTGTCTTCTCCATAGCCTAGCGTCACCTCTGCGGTACTTAATTTCCGAAAGGTGACGACTCCTCGTTTTCCGAGATATCGTGGTCGTTTATGATTTCGAGGGGTTGGCTCTCTTCTTCTTCCATTGTGGTGGTGCGAAGGTTTTTCGTATCATCGTGATTCTGATCCCTAGGTCGCCAGGGATATTTATTTTCGTCTCGGTTTTTATGACGATTGTCTGTTTCACCTCGTGGAGCTTGTGTTTTTCGATTTTGGTTTGGATATGCCGCATTTAGATGGTTGTACGAAGTGGTTGGTTGTTCCTCTCGAGTGTTGGTGAGGCTGCTCCCATTCGTCCTAGGAGGTGCGTTACGCTGACTGTTATTTTGTGGGTGGTATGTTTCACGTTTTGGAGGCTTAGTTCGTTCTCGGTTGCCTGGTCCTTCTTCGTCGTAAGATGACAACAAGTCCAGTAATCGAGCGATTGTTTTTATTCCTAGAGTCTTAATAGTAGCTCGGACATCGTCGGGAAAGTGTCTCTTAATCTTCTGGACGATCTCTTCTTCGGTTAATTTTGGTCTCAGATCGCGAGCCAAACTAATGTAGTGGAGCGCGTATCCGATGCGAGTCTGTTTTTTCGTTTCGTCATACCATTCATAGTCGAGTTTTAATTTTATGGCGTTTTGAATCTCCTCGTTCCAGAACCTTCGTTTGAACTCCTCCTCGAATTCTCCCCACTGTCTGATGGAGTCTCGTGTGATGTTCCACCAGCTCCTTGCTATGCCTGTCATGCACTGGTTAATTATTATTTTGAAGTGATATCGAGGAACGTATACGTCTCGGTATGCTCGTAGGTCACATAAGAATTGCATAGGTTGTTCTCGTGTTTTGCCGTTGAATATTGGTGCTTCGAGCTTCAGGTTACTATTTGACATTGTGGTGTTCGATGGTCCCTGTGGTATGGTGTTTTCGTATAGATTCCTCCTTGTTGTTCCTGCCCTTCCAGTTGTTAGCATGGGGGATGGTGTGCATGGTGGATCTCGGTTCTCTGGACTCACCTCTATGGTTGGTTCATATTGGTTCCTTTCGGTGTTAATAAATGTTGAGTTTATTCGTGGAGGTGCTTCTTGTTTATGAGATATCTCGTTGACCTCGTCTTGGAGCATTTCTATTGATTGAGTTACATACTCTTGGATGGACTCTATCTTCCTCGAGAGGTTGTGGTCTAGTTCGCGGAACCGTTGTTCTTGTTTTGCGCTTTCTACCGACTGTTTTTGCTGCATCTCTTCGAGTATTGCGAGTAGCGATTGCATAGCTAGTTGTTGTACTGCTTCGTGGGGTGCTGGACTTATGGTTGGTGGGACCGGATATCCTGTTGAATTCAGGGTTCTGTCCCGTGCATGATAGCGTTGGCCTGCCAGTGGATGCAGTTGTTGTCGTATTCCTTCATCGAAAGAACGTGCTCGTATGTTCTCCATTGCTTCCGAGATGGGCGGTATTATTATGGGTGTACTTCCCCGTAGTGCTTGTGACATTGCTAATTGCTGCCCCATGGTAGGAATTATGGAATCATCCATGCCTACTGTTCTCGTCGTTGGAGTGTTGGTGGTGGGTGTTGGTATACCCCCCAACGTGTTATCTTTGCCTGGATCCATTCTTTGTTAATTCGAGTTTATGCGGATGTTTATTCGTTTTTGGAAAGATCTTCTCTCTTCTTTCTTCCTTCTTCGATCTTCTCTTCTATCCAGCCCCACGTTGGGCGCCAATGAAACGTTTCGCGATTTTGAACACTTCTTTCTTATACGGTTATGATGCGCGAGAGTTCGTTTACGGTGTAAAATCGCGTTAAGTTTGAGTTTTTTTTTCCGAGTGATCTCTACCGTGATCGTGTGGAGAGACAGTTTGCTCAAACCGAGTTCGTGCACTGGGCTGGAGGGAGCGAGAGGATCCGTGGAAGTTTTAGATTTGCAATCAATACTAGGTTGTTATTAGTAATTTTTATTGTTTTTGTTGGTAAGACCTCAGTTTAGGTTTATTTTTCGTCGCATTTGTCCATGACAGACATGCGGTTTTGTTTACCCTTTCATCATTGGTCTTTTCTTTTTGTTTGAGTAATTCTTTTCTTTATTTGTTCGGGGCGGAAGGCCCGTGATTGTTTGAGAAGCTGTTGTTTGATTGTTAGTGCAACTAAGGTAGGGAGGATGGTATGTGGAACGATCTCGTTGTTCTTCTGCACTCACGCTCGCTTTACATTCGGTCCTTAACGTCTACCTATGAGGAATCTTTTCCAATTCCTTTTCTGTTGGTTTTGACTCTAATATTCGTACAGTGATAAGGTATCACTGGTACGGAGCTTGACACTCAATTTATCAATTTCAAGGGGGTCGCGGCTGCTTAGTACGCGATTTTTCTTATTCTACGTATGTGGAATTTACGAAATTCCATGTATAATCAGGTTTCGACTTTATAATTCATAAAGTGATTAGATATCAACTTTATGGAGCTCAACACTCAATTTATCAAGTTTTAAGGGGTTCGCGTTGGCTAGAACGCGTGTTTGTTTATCCTACGTATGTGGAATATATGAGATTCCAGTTCTAATCAGGTTTTTGACTTTATAATTCATAAAGTGATTAGATATCAGCTTTATGGAGCTCAACACTCAATTTATCTAGTTTTAAGGGGTTCGCATTCGCTAGTACGCGTGTTTGTTTATCCTACGTATGTGGAATATATGAGATTCCAGTTCTAATCAGGTTTTTGACTTTATAATTCATAAAGTGATTAGATATCAGCTTTATGGAGCTCAACACTCAATTTATCAAGTTTTTAAGGGGTTCGCGTTGAATCTGGCATAATTTTGATGTTAATCGATCTCGATTAGGATAGGGTGGCAGAATCCTGTTAGCCATTCGTGTGTATCTCTATTTGAAAAGGGGGGGGGGGCTAGTTGCAGGCTTGGTCCTCATACGGGGCGTTCCTTCGTACTTTCATTAGATGTACTGGTTCGCCTTATTTTAATCATTGGACGTTAGCTGGTGTTGTGCTATTTCGAATGTTGTGGTTTCGAATTGCTCGTTAGCGGACTTGCCTCTCGAGGCTCCGCCCTACTGATGGTCGTGCCAGAATTCTATAGTAGGGACGCGAGTGTAGTGTGGTGGTGTGGTGTGGATGATTTTACCTACCTATCGTTTCTCGCTTTGTTATTGTTTGGGTCCCTAGCTATCGCTTTCTGTTCGCAAGAGACACCGGGTTCGCAGCTTGACCAGCTAGCTCTTCCTAGACCCCGGATACTGAAGCTTTTATTCGCAATTAATTAAGCACCTTCTCGTGCCATTTAGAGGCGTACGATTGGGTTCTCGATTAATTGAGACCAGCTGAGGTATCCGCGAGATGCAGGTGGTAACTGGTGCTGGCCCTAACGTGGTCCCACCCACGCAGGTACACCCTACGAGTCTAATGCGCGGTGCACTCAGTCGGGATGCCACTCCCTTGACCTTGTGTCACTCGTGCTTCTTCACACTCCAAGAGACGGATAGCCACGACGCCATGCGTGGGGACCCGTTAGTGGAGTGTGCCCTGACGCTGTGAGTAGGGGCGGCCAAGCGCAATGCAGGGGAGCCTTACTCCTCACAGAGTATCCTAATGAGTTCGTTTAATCAACCGACGGCCAAGCGCAATGCAGGGGAATCGGTTGAGAAAAAGAACACTCGTTTTAACATGGTGTTTCCCAAACTATTAGTATTGTTTCTAATCGGTTCGTTCGGTCAAACGACGGCCAAGCGCAATGCAGGGGAATCGAATTGATCGAAAGAACACGTCGTTGTTACATGGAGAATTTACGTGTAATCTTATGTACTAGGTGTGCTGTCGAGCAGCACTTCGTCCTGACTTATTAGTTGTGACAAGAGCCCCGAGGCTTATTCTGTCGCGGTTTATATAGGTTAGCGGATGGACCCCGGGAGGGTGTTTTGAGGTAGGTCACGTGATGTTTGTCACACTTCAATCACTAGGTGAGAGAGGTGCGGGGTGACGTGTCGGAGTCCCGTTATTGCTCGAATTTCTATATTTAGCCGCTCTTTGGCCCTCTAGGGTTTCAAACGAGGGTTCTGCGAGGTTGAAATTCGCTGGCTAATGTTATTCTCCTACTTGTTGTAGGTTTAAAGTTTTTATTGGATTTTTCTCTGGTTTGATTATGGTTTTTTCCCGATTCAGGCCCCTCTGTGTCTTTCTCGGTTTTGTAGGCTGTCTTCCTGCTGTTTCGTTGACGACTAATTGTCCAGGATAATTAATTGTAGTTAATTATCTCTTCCTTGGTGGTTTTTGGACTGATTTCTTGTGGATTTATATGTTTTTTATCACTTTCTGGTGTTCTCCTACGTGATGATGGTTTTCTCTATGTTTTTCGTTTGGTTTTTGGTCGATATAAGTTGGTTTTATGTGTTTTATTAATATTAATGTTTAATTTGTGAGTGGGGGTACGTAGCGACGTTTCATGAGGATTTACTTTGTGGATCTTTCTCTATGTATCGTGGCATCTCGATAGTTCCATAAATTCCTTCCTACGTTTGCCGGGTCGTGGCGTTCCCGATGTTCTCGCCTTTTGGATAGTGTGGCCTATTTGGGGTTGTGCCGTATGTTTGAGGCTTGGTCTGGTGATTGTGTAAGGCGGGGGCTACTACGCTTGCTAGTAGGCCGGTGTGTTCTTGTTGTTACGCCTACTGGTATGTTTTCCATCTTGAACTTTGGCTAGGCAGGCCTCTTATTGACGCCATTACTTTTAGGGTGTGTATTTGTAATGCTGTGTGTGTACCTGCTAGTCCTTCCTATTCTCCTCGTCCGGTCGATCTTCTTCCGATCCGGTCTGGAGTGTTTTGTCTTGTTTTGGTATATTTTATGTCTTATTTTAGTTTGTGTAGGCTGGTTTGGATATGGTGAAGGTTGTGAGTCATAGTAGCGGATCGCCTTAATGCGTTCCGTTACAAAGTACCTTAAGTACAATACAATTCAAGAAGTACCCTCCAAACTAAAAGGCGCGATGATGAAAGGGTAACGAAACGCGCGTCCACCACGGACACCTGCGAAATCAATAAAAACCCAGACTGAAGTCTCTCATCTGGTATACCGCGAATTAATTAAATGTATATTATTTCGCCATTGTTCCTTCTTCACATGAGACCACTCACCGAAGTAGAAAAAATGTGCATACGTAAGCAACGAGCTGCGAGCAATGACGGCTACGAACTCGAGCTACGACTTACTGGAATTTGGAAGCGATGTTTATTGTGGAATTCATTGCGACATTCGACTTAGGTCAAAAGAGTGAATAACTGCCTTGCCTAAATCAGTCTAAAGTTTAACATCAACCTGAACAATTGATCGCGGGTCGAACTCGCCCGAAATATAAAATTCTATCAGTAGATTCAAACGCAAGAGGTTGGTTCCCCGTACGGGCTCGAAACCACAATTTATTGTACAATACTTTCATTGACTTTTAAATAGTCAACGGAATGTTACCGTTGCCTATAATAAAGACTTCCATTTTACATAAATTCACGTTTACACGAATTACTCGAAAACCATCTCCTAATCGGCAAACGATCCCAAAATAATAACTTTTTAATATTATACCGATTACCGAGTTATCCAGTTACGCGGTACCAGCATAACACAACAAATAAACAAAAAACAGATACATGTAAAACAACACCAAGTTAAGCACCAAGTAAAGGGTGTCCCAGCAACAGCGCCGGATTTAAATTTGCCGCCATTTTGTTAATACGAGTTGTACGGTGATTTTTTTTTTACATTTGTCACGTACAGACCACGCGATTTAAGAATATGGAGAAGTATTCAAACCAACAACGTTTAATTATTGTAAAAACACATGACAAAAATGGTGAAAGTTTTGCGAAAACAGTTCGCCAATTACGTCAAGTTTTTGGTCGCAATAATGTGCCAAATGAATCGACAGTGAGGTGTTTAATTACAAAATTTGGGACCAAATTTACGCTGATGGATCAGAAGATCATTATCCGTCGTCATCCTTGTCTGTCACTCGAAAATATAACCACAATAACGGAATCTGTGGCCGAGAATCCAGGAACTTCCATTCGGCATCGTGGTCAACAATCCGCATTAATTTGATGATGTTCCAACACCCAATCAGCAAATTCATGGCGCAGCGCATGGTCCCTTGGCTTGATTTCTTGCACCAATTGAACCTTGTACGCGTGCAAATGCAGATCTCTTACCAAAATTCGTCGCATAGTGCTACTGGAAATGTTTAATTGTTGACCACGATGCCGAATGGAAGTTCCTGGATTCTCAGCCACAGATTCCGTTACTATGGCTATATTTTCGAGTGACCGATAAGGACGACGACGAACAATGATCTTCTGATCCATCAGCGTAAATTTGGTCTAAAATTTGTAATTAAACGCCTCACTGTCGATTCATTTGGCGCATTATTGCGACCAAAAACTTGACGTAATTGGCGAACTGTTTTCGCAAAACTTTCACCATTTTCGTAATGTGTTTTTACAATAATTAAACGTTGTTGGTTTGAATACTTCTCCATATTCTTAAATCGCGTGGTCTGTACGTGACAAATGTCAAAAAAAAATCACCGTACAACTCGTATTAACAAAGTGGCGGCAAATTTGAATCCGGCGCTCTTGCTGGGACACCCTTTACAAACATTTTTTCAACCAATCCCCCAATCCAGCCCAGAGCACGAACCTCTTTCGAGCTCCAAGTCCCATTCCCAAGTGGTATAGGACAGGACCTTGCTCGAAATAAAACAACAAACTACGCGATATAGCCGCAACCCGCGCATAAACGTAAAAACTAAGCAAATTAAAGAAAGCGAGCGAACGCGCAAATATCGAGAAACGTTTCAATATATGATATATATATACGAGTATATAGGGTCCGCCATCTTTTATGTCGGTATGTAAACTTAAAATAACTTTTAAAAAAACAACCGATTTCTATTTATGAGGTATTTTTATTGAATTCGGCCCTTTACAATTTATTTGGACTAGTTTTTTCATACAACATCAATCAAATGGCCGCCTTTATTAGCCAAAGCAAAATATGCCCTTTTTGCTGCGTTTTCCATCACGTTTCCAGCATCTCGGGCGGTATAGCGATGAATTCGGAACGAATTTTTGCCTTGAGCTCGTCAATGGTCTGAGGCTTGTTGGCGTGCACTTTGCTTTTCAAATAACCTCACAAAAAGAAGTCCGGAGGGGTCAAATCTGGAGATCTGGGTGGCCAGTCAATGTCGCCATTTTTTGACATCACACGTCCAGGGAATTTTTATTGCAGAAACTGCATTGTTTGATTTGCAGTGTGGCATGGCGCACCATCTTGTTGAAACCAGTAACCGTCCAGACCTTTTTCACACATTTTTGGGGAGACATAATGAACCAACATCCACCGATAGCGATTCCCATCGACTCTTTCGCCTTCTCTGAAGAAAAAAAAATATATATATATATGATAGGGTAGTTTTCGGGATCATTAACAGGCCACAACGGTACAAAAGGGAACATTCAGCACATACGGGGCCGGTCTCTTTGTTTGTTTAGATGCAGCAGTCAATTCGCATCGGTCCTGGTATTTCAAACATTTCTTATGCGGACCGCACATTTTGTAGCTAAGTAGTGTATTATTAGGACTTCTTCTTTTCATAGGCCAAAAGTATGCGGAGATAGCACCACTGAAAAATGAATAGTTATGGTATCTGCTACATTGAACTTTATAGATTAGAGATGCTATATTGAATTTGCTATGTTCAACTTTATTAGAACTATTCTTAATAATAATAAATAATTCATAATAAATAAAGTAATGAAAAATTAGTAAATTTGTAAGTAGAAGGGGCCCTTTAGCACGAGACAGGGCGTGGCAGCCGCCTGCCCCCCTGGCGCCAGGGCGTGTCTAGCCGCTCTTTTTCCATTCCCCCTTCTCATTAGTGGTGTTCTTTAGCGTGAAAGGGGCGTGTTTTACCTACCACCCCACCTCTGTTCATGCTTGGTCCGGCACATCCCCTACTACGCCACCCGCATTCCTGATTGGTCCACCAGCAGTTCTCATCCCCCGAGCACTTATTCCAGTGGTCTGATTGATGCTCTTAACCACAATCTATCTATCGGATTCTGGATCGTACTTAGATGCCGATGCGCCATCTACTGTCAACAATCGGCATGTTACCGACAGTCGGTAAAATATATGGAATGTTGGCAGTTGGATTAGTATGAGGGTCAATCAATAAATAGTGGCCCTTTCGCCATCTGTTGGTCGAGGAAAGCAATCAATAGCGACGTTTAGTAGTGCCATCCTTCACATGACTGTTGTCAAAGTTTCCGCTCGCTGCGATGTTTAGTTTGCGTTTGACAGCCATCGAAAGACAAACAATTTTAGTGTTTTTACAAAAATGGAAAAAATTGAGTATCGTGCAGTGATTCGATTTTTGTTTTTGAAAAAGAAAACGAACAATGAAATCAAAGCAGAGCTAGACGAAGTTTATATGGACCTTGCATCTTCGTTATCAACCATTAAATATTAGACAGCTGAATTTAAATGCGGTCGTACGAGTATTGTTGACGATGAACGTCCAGGTCGTCCAAATGAGGCCGTCATACCAGAAACAATTGAAAAAGTCCATGATATGGTGTTAAATGATCGGAGACTAAAAGTGCGTGAGATTGCTGAGGCCACATACATATCATATAGCTCAGTAATTTCAATCCTGAGTGATCAGTTGGTTATGAAAAAGTTATCCGCCAGATGTGTGCCACGTTTGCTCACTGTCGACCATCAAAGAGAACGTGTAGCTGATCCAAAGGCGTGTTTGGCGATCTATAAGCGTGATCCTGTTGAGTTTTTGCGTCGTTACGTAACCGTGGACGAAACATGGATCCATCACTATACACCAGAGACAAAGGAATAATCGAAACAATGGACCTCACCGACCGAACGTGCTCTGAAGAAGGCGAAGACGGTGCCATCGGCCGGTAAGGTCATGGCCACAGTTTTTTGGGATGCACGTGGCATAATCTACATCGATTACCTTCCGCCGAAAAAAAACGATTAATGGCGAATACTATGCAGCCGTACTGACCCGATTCAACGACGAATTGAAGAAAAATTGTCCACATTTGGCGAGGAAAAAAGTGCTCTTCCGTCAAGACAATGCAAGCGTTCACACGTGCCCAATTGCCGTGGCCAAAATTCATGAATTTAAATACGAATTGCTTTCGCATCCACCGTATTCTCCAGATTTGGCCCCCTCCGACTACTTTCTGTTTCCAAACCTGAAAGAATGGCTTGGCAGAAAGAGATTTGGTTTCAGAGATGACCTCATCGCCGAAATAGAGACCTATTTTGAGGACCTTCCGAAGTCGTATTATTCGGAGGGCATCGAAAAATTGGAAAATCGTTGGAATAAGTGTATCGAGCTAAAAGGAGATTATGTTGAGAAATATAAAGATTTTTGTCCAAAAAAACGCGATTTTCTTTACCCAGCCGATTATTTATTGATCGACCCTCGTACATTATGTTCCGGTGAGCGGCGAAGTATATCGGTTGTCAACCGTAAGTATGTTACCAACCGTAGTCAATACACGTTTGGGACTTACAGTCGATAAGCTGATATTGCCTTACGGTAAATAATGATGTCTACCCTTCCACCGATAGAACATGCTCTGTCGTCGATAACCGAGTCCTCTCTATATCTTTGTTGTTTCACAGTGAATGTCCTATATTTATGAAAACTTCCCAACTGTTCATAATACAATAATTATGGAAAATAACAAACGCTCGTTATTTCTTTCAGCTTCATAAAAACTGTTTTATTTAAACATTCTCGTATAAGAAACTTACGTGCATTATTGTCTTTGACTACTTCTTTTCAATTAAATCCTCCGCAGTTCGGGCAAGCTGGTGGTGGACCGTCAATATGTATTCTCGCACCCAATTTATTGTAATGTAAATAGCGCGGCATATACGAGCAGACCTCACGGTCAACCTTTAGATGCTCAGGTAGTTTGTCACACTGAATAGATATTTTTCTTCCCCAATGTTTCAACAGCAGGGATGTCGGGATGTACTCGAGCTGCTCTTTGGTGAGTTTCGAGGGATTCTCGCAGCAATCGATCACGAGTATACGGTCAATAGTATTCATTATGGTTGCAAAGGGAGCCAAAGATGATTCCACGACGACGTTTTCTTTTCGATCGTTTCTGTAACCGTTTATCAGCTGTTACGTTTATATATATAACTGGTGGCTTGTTAACAGCCATCCTAGTTAACGGGGGATCCTGTTTTATAAGGTCGAAAAATCTTTTTTTCATCAAGCAGGTGTGTGCGCACTCGGCCAGGCTCAGGCGTTTTCTCGACTTTTCATTTTTTCGATTTTTCTGAATCGCCGGGCGTGGTAGCAAAAAAACTAAACGACCTATTGACTCGAACTAAAGTTTATTCTCTTCAGTATTCAATTCTCTTCAAAGTAAAGCAACAAAATTGTTTAAAAAAGTATTTTTAAATTACTTTTACAGCACGTTGAAGTGATTTTTTTGTTAAAAACCTCTTTTTTTTAAACGTGAAAAAAAATTGATTTCATGATTATTACAACTTTGCCTTTTTTTATTCAGAAGAAAAATACATGATAATTGAAAATCTTTTTCGTTTTTTGTTTCAGACAAGAATTACGAACTGCATCTGTCCCGCCAATTGGAAACTACAGTGGCAAGGGACCCGTGGAAAGGGCTCATTGCTCTACAGTTTATTATTGTATCTACTTAAAAAAAAAATTTTTTTACACTTCAAATACATACGAAAATATACTTGAAAGTTTGCTGGACTAAGTTGCTTTTTCCCTGCCAAAAAAGTTTTCGAAAAAAACTTTTTTTGAGTCTTCTAAAGCAGGGTAACCTCTTTTAAATATGAAAATGTGTGTCAGGTGGTGGGAGAACTTTTGAATATTAAGAAGACAGAAACTACAAAGTTTGGAATTTGTTCATAGTAATTCACAAGTAGCATCCAAATCGTTCTGTACAAGATTGCATACATGTGTTTTCATCAAACACACACATAGTAATTGTTTTTACACACATGCACAACACACACACACACACACACACACACACACACACACACACACACACGCGCGCGCGCGCGCACATGATTGATTGATTGATTGATTGATTGATTGATTGATTGATGTTTATTAGCTTTCTCAACTATTTGATGTACATAATTTACATGTTTATCTTACGTTAATATTGACCTTATTTATTTTCGCTTATAATAAATGCTTTTAACATGCTCTTGTATTGAACTAGTTTTACACAGCCTTTAACCTCTGCTGGCAACGCATTATATATTTTCACTCCTTCGTAAAACATACTCTTTCGCGCCCTTCTCGTTCTTCTAAATTGCATTACAATATTTTCCGCTTGATGCGTTTCCCGACTCGTTCTAGTTTTAACAACTTGGAATTTACTCGTCAGTTCCTTCGGCAATAATTTCTTAACAGCCTTGAAAATAAATATACACACATTATAATACAGTCTCTGTCTCACACTCATAAACTGAACCGCTTGTAACATATCGTCTACCTTTGTATACCGGCTGCATTGCAATATGACTCGCATCGCTCTGTTCTGCGCTATCTGCAGTTTATTCAACTCTGTCTCACCCGTACCCACTAGCAGTGTTGTGCAATACTCAAAGTGCGGTGCTATGATTGCCGTATATACGACACATCTGGTGTATGCCGATATATATTGCCTTATCCTGTTCAGAAAACTCGTTTTTTTACCTATTTATTTCAACATATACTCACAGTGGTCTTTAAATCGTAGCTTATCATCTATCATTACACCTAAATATTTAATTACCTCCATTCGCTCTAACTCGGTTCTATCCCTGCATTTCAGTACAATATTCCCTCTCAATTCTTTTCTTACACTCCTCACAATCATATATTTGGTTTTTTCCGCATTCATTTTCAGATTGTTTCTATTCATCCATTTTTCCACTATGTTTAATGCCCCTTTCATCTTTCTTTCCACTTCCGCACTGCTGTCTCCAGTAACATATACTAGTGTATCATCAGCAAACATTTTTATTTCACAGTCTTCTGGACATATTTCGACTATATCATTTATATATATAATGAACAACAGAGGCCCTAATACGGATCCTTGTGGTACCCCGTATTTCGTTGTAATAATTTCCGAAAATTCCTCATTAAACCGTACTCTTACTTTAACACTTTACTTACTTTAACACTTTACGTCTAATTCCATATTGAAACATTTTTTCTCTTAACAATTTTCTATCCACTGTCTCAAATGCTCGTTTTAAGTCCATGAACATTACTCCTACTATTTTCCCTTCACTAATGTTTAATTTCCATTCGTCTATCACGGTTTGAAATCGCCGTTTCACACGAAAATTTTTTTCTAAAACCCGACTGATGCTCTGTTATAACCTCATTTTATTGCAAATACTTTTCGATTTGACTCTTTACTACCAACTTTAGGACCTTCTCGTACAATGGCAACATATTAATTGGCCGGAAATCCTTCGCGCTATTGGTTTTCTGTATCTTTGGTATCGGTATGATCGTGGACGTTTTCCAACTATTAAGACAATAGCCCTCCCTTAGGGGTGGTTGATTACATCAACAAACTCCTGTTCAACTGCACTGAACGCCAACTGCAATATTTCGCGTGATATTTCTTCTTCTGTACCTTTCTTCTTCGGGAGTCTTCTAACTATTTTATCGAGTTCCTCTATTCCGATACTCTCGAAATTTTCTATGCTTCTTTCGTTTCCCACACCATTACCCATCAAGATTCTTCTACTACCTGGCCTTCCAGATGTATCTCTCTCTATTGAGCTTACTATGTTATTAATACTTTCAACATAAAACACATTAAATTTGTCAACCGTCCTTCTCTCCGCCATATCGTCCAATATTTCAAAATTTATATTTCCAATTTCTCTCTCTTTGGCTGGTCCCCCTCTAATAAGTTCTTTCAAGGTTTTCCGTCGTTCTTATTGCAGTCTATCATATTCTCGTAATATATATTTTTTTCTCTTTCCTTATTAATTTAACTACTGCATTTCTTTCTACTTTAAACTGTTCCCAGTTATCATCCTTCCCCTCATGAATTGCTTCCCTACAAGCATTATACCTTTTACCTGCCGCCCTTCTTATCTCATCAGAGTACCATTTTTTACCTTCCCATACATTTGGAATCCTAACTACCTTTTTTGGTGCAACTATGTCCAAAGTATCTACTATACTATCGACAAGCATCTTTGCCTTTCGATTTATATCTCCATCTGTCCCTTGTGGCACGGAGTTTTTCAACACTGTTGTAAACTCTTTCACGTCAATTTTACTATAGTTCCTGGTATTATATTCTCTCTGTTTACTCTCTGTATTGCTCGTTCCTAATACTACTTTTACCCACGCATCGTCTGTTATTTTTGGTTCGTGTTTTACATGCACTTGCACGCTGGTATTTGCAAATACAAGATCAATAATTGATCGACTATCCTGCGTTATTCTTGTTGGCTCGTTTACATACTGTTTCATCCCTAAGCTTAACATACCTAATATTAGTTGTTTTTTATAGAACGAGTTTCCCTTGACATCTATGTTAAAATCTCCTATTATTAAACAATCTCCCTTTATTGTTAACTCTTTAGTTATATCCTCTATGAATCTTATAAATTCCGCATCTGATGCACTCGGTGAATCGTACACCACTACCAGGTGTATGCATAAGTTTTTCCCGGTTTAACTAAGAGATGGCGCCAGCGAAAAGTACGCAGCGTATTAATTTGACACATACGTCATTTTGTTCGTCTGACATTAACCTTTTCGCATTGCTTTTCTTATTTAATCAAAAGAAAAAGGCTGCTGAAAGTCAACGTTTGCTGGTAGAAACATATGGTGAACACGCTCCATCGATTAGAACATGTGAGACATGGTTTCGACAATTTAAAAGTGGTGATTTCAATGTGAAAGAGAGTGAGCGCTCTGGTAGACCACAAAAATGCGAAGACGAGCAATTGCAGGAGTTATTGGATAATGACCAAACTCAAACTCAACGGCAATTAGCAGAAGCATTACATGTGTCACAAGAAACAGTCAGCAGACGTTTACGAGTAATGGGGAAGATTAATAAACTCGGTAAATGGGTCCCACACGATTTGAATGAACGTCAAATAGAAAATCGCAAAGTCACTCGCCGTCTCACACAGCAAAAGCAGTGAAAGACACCTTGAAATCACTTGGATGGGACATACTTCCGCACCCGCCGTATTCGCCAGACCTAGCGCCATCTGACTATCACCTCTTCGCATCAATGGGGCCCGCGCTCCCAGAGGAGCACTTCAGCAATTTCGAGGAAGTTGGAAAATGGCTCGACGAATGGTTTGCCGCAAAAGACAAGCAGTTTTTCTGGCATGGTATTCATAAGTTACCTGAAAGATGGGCGAAATGTGTAGAAGCCGATGGCTAATATTTTGAATAAAACAAAAATTAATTTCCCTTGAAAATTACTTGTTTTTTTTTACCAAAAAACCGGAAAAAACTTATGCATACACCTGGTATTATAACTCCTTTATATATCTTATCATTGACCTCTATTGCTACACTCCAGCAGTTTGACTTAAATTTATTCTTCCTTACTAATTCATATTTAATACCATCTTTTACGTATACTATGGCCCCTCCTGTGTTTCTATTTTCTGCATCGCACCTAATTGCACTATAACCCGGCATATATACTTCACTGTCCCCGATTTCAGCAGTCACCCTCGTCTTCGATAACGCTATGATTGCAGGTTTCATTCTGTCAACCACCTGGTGTCGTATCTCTTCGTTATGTGCTAAAAGACTTTGCGCATTCATGTACCATATCGTCTCTTCCTTCTGTAGTTGCTACTCTATCCAGCCCGTTCTCTTCTTTTCCTCTTGCAACGCTGTTTTGTATGTTGGACATTCCCGGTCCAGCGCATTATGTCCTACATTTATTTTCAGATCGTACGTTTGGTTTTTAAACTTACAGTTTACACACTTACTCTTATTTATTGTACTCTCTCTTGCGTTGTGTTTTCCTGTACATTTGTAGCAGGTTTCTTCTTTTGTACAATTCTTCGCTCTATGATAATAGCCCCAGCACTTGAAGCATCGCCTTACGTTGACGTGATTGAAAACCGGATATTTTCTCCATCCCACGCTGAGCTTACCTTTTCTCAGTAGCTCCTCGTGACTTACTTCATCTACTTCTATTATTATTGATCCATGGTTGATTTCTCTTCTGTTCCGCTCCTGTTCCCTTCTCGTCATTAATCTTTTCACGACCTTCATCTCCCTTCCTTTGGTTTCCTCTATCCCATTCTGCTTTTTAATTGTGTCAACTAGTTCTTCATCGGTCAATTTAAATTCATCGTCTTCCACATTTACTATTTTTATCTTCGGATTCATCTGCGTCGACTCAGAAACTTTAAAACATTCACCCATTCCATCCTGTACTGCAGCTTTCAGTATTTCACTTTCTTCTCCCGATTCATATCCCAGGATCACAGTTCCATTACTGCCTTTTTTCAGTTTTGTTATTCCCACCGCCATATTCTTCATATCCACCTTCTCTTTTATCTCTCTTTTAGTTTTTCGCTTTCCTGTTGCACTTTTGGTTTGATGATGATCACCTTTTCCTTTTTTTTTCTTTCACTACATCGCTGCAGGTTACCCTTGCGGTGCTCGAACCTTCTCCCTGTATCATTTTTTTGAGTTCCTCTATCTGTTGTTTCACACCTTCCATTTCTGCACCAATTATCTCTTGAATCATCTTCTTTATTTCATTCATGCACGCAATTTCGTCCTTCATTGTTTTCACTGTTTTTATCAGCCAGTCTATTTTTGCGTCACCAGTTATCGATGAACTCATACCTCTGGTTCCTCCCATTGCTCCAGTCGATGCCGATCGATCTCTGCTACCACCTGTTGTCGGCGTCACTGTCTTCAGAAGTTCATCTCCTGCATTGATTGTATCAAATGGACCTTTGCACTGTACTAGTTCACGATTCCTATCCATTGTTTTATGCTTATTCACACACCCTGGGTGGTAAAAAAGTTTCGGACAAATTTTGCATCGTACTACCTGGTTTTTGATTGCTTTTTTGTAAGCGGAGCACCGATATTCGTCGTAGTCGCCCGTATTGTCCATGTTTTGCTGTAGTAGCTGATAAGTTACCGACGCGTACACCTGTACATACCAACCGATAACTATATCATAATCACCGTGATTGCCTGATCACTCCACGTACTACTAATCAAGTGTCACCGTGTCAGCAATAATGGCCGCCCACACCACATTCGTCGAGTGAGAACTTTTGGCGCACGAATATGTTGCTAGCATCGTTAATACGGTAGCTACCACGCCATTCGCTAGACTAAAATATTCACCACGCAAAACCGATCACATTGATATAGTTTTCACACTATTATACCACTTCATTCCACTATATAATTATCAGTATTACGGAGTGTCTGACAAACACGTCTGCCTCGTCTAAGAAAAAGAGAGAGAGAGAGAGAGAGAGAGAGAGAGAGAGAGAGAGAGAGAGAGAGAGAGAGAGAGAGAGAGAGAGAGAGAGAGAGAGAGAGAGAGAGAGAGAGAGAGAGAGAGAGAGAGAGAGAGAGAGAGAGAGAGAGAGAGAGAGAGAGAGAGAGAGAGAGAGAGAGAGAGAGAGAGAGAGAGAGAGAGAGAGAGAGAGAGAGAGAGAGAGAGAGAGAGAGAGAGAGAGAGACGTTAATGTATGGGTCGTCGAATGGGGCAGCAGAGAGACCAACGCGAAGGGACGAGCCCTCTTGGAGGTCATAACGTCTTTGGACTTGGTTCTGTTGAACAGTGGCAACTCCCCCACGTTCTGTAGGGGTGAAGCAAGTTCAATAGTGTACCTGACTCTTGTCAGCAGCGGGCTTGCAAGGGATAACATCAGCTGGAGAGTCACAGACATGTACACTAATAGCGATCACTGTGCGATCACGTGGGAAGTACATCACGGTCGGGTTAAAAGAGCCGCGGCTGACCAAAACAAGCGTGAGAAGTTTGGGAACAAGCATGTTTGAGGGCGATCTGTTTCCAGCTAGCGTTGCAGAGTGATGTCGTCGAAGATGGTGACGCAGAAAAGCAAGTGGAAATTGTCATGGAAAGGGTAGCCAACGCATGCGATGCTACAATGCCAAGGAAACGAGACACGAACCAACACCCTCTGGTGTATTGGTGGAATGACTCGATAGCCACACTTCGGATGAAATGTAACAAAGCGAGACGTCTAGCTCAATGGGCGCATCGGAAAGCTACGTTCCAGGCACTGGAGCAGAAGCACAAGGAAGCGCAAGCGAGGCTCCGCACAGCCATCAAGCGGAGCAAGAAAAAGGCGTTTGCTGAGCTACTCAGCGAGGTGGACGACAATCCGAGGGGTAGGCCGTACAAGGTGGTAATGACACGGCTGAAAGCCCAGTCATTGCCGATACCTACGTGCCCCGACCTCCTGCGAAAGATCGTCTCAACGTTGTTCCCACAGTAACAAGAGCATGAATACCGACTGGACCTAGAAGAAGAGGAAGTCATACTGCCTGTCACGCACGACGAGCTGGCCAAGGCCTGCGCCAAAGTGGGGACAAGCAAGGCACCAGGCATGTATGAGATACCAAACATTGCCCTCAAGACGGCTATAAGCGCAGCACCGGAGATGTTCCTCACGTTGTACAATAAGTGCCTCAAGGAAGGAGTTTTTCCAGCTCAATGGAAATGGAAGAGGCTCGTACTGCCTCACGTACTGCTAGTCTAAAGGAAAGAAGCCACCTGACGAACCCTCGTCCTATCGCCCAATATGCATGCTAGACACAGCAGGAAAATCCTCGAGCGGATAATCCACAACAGACTGGAGACGGCGATTGGTGACTCCCTGGCCGATAACCAATATGGATTTCGCAAAGGTCGCTCTACGCTCGATGCGGTGAGCCTAGTGGTGCACACCACCAAGCGAGCCATAGCGGGTCGCGCTGGAAAAGAGGAGCAAAACAGTACTGCTTGGTTGCCGCATTAGACATCAAGAATGCTTTTAATTCGGCACGTTGGGACTGCATTTGGAACGCTCTCAACTCGATGGAAGTACCGCAGTACCTTAAAAAGATAGTAATGAGCTACTTAAGTGACCGATTTCTGCAGTACGACACGGAGGCTCGTCCACAAAAGTACAAGGTCACTGGGGGTGTCCCCCAAGGCTCGGTACTGGGGCCGCTGCTCTGTAACGTAATGTACAACGGACTCTTGAAACTCACACAATTAGACGGGGTGAAGCTAGTCGATTTCGCGGATGATGTAGCTGTTG
>OZ012706.1:29888805-29919576 GCA_963942595.1 Cylloceria caligata
AACGTGGCAGAATACTCGAGCCGCGTCCTCCTCGCTCAACGGCTACCAGCACGATCGCCAGGGCTGCAGGGGGTGATTTCCGTATTTTATTTATTCTTTATTTTTATTTTTTTTTGTTGTATTTTTTTATATATATATAACACGTCCGATACGACCGAGGGATGGAGGGAGGAGGAGGAGGACCACGCCGTATCCATCGATGGCTGACTGCGGGATTCGATATTTTACATTCGCCGATATTTTACACCTCTCCCTGTTGGAGGATACTGTCCCGCTCAACGTACATCTACCAACGATACACTGTTATCCATCGTCGGCTATCAGCTACTCTCGGCACTATCGGTGGTTAATTTATGCGTTGTCCAGCTAAGGCGCTAGTCGCGGTCATCGTGCGAGGCAGGTTCCCCCAATTAACCGAGTCTAGCGGGTTAAGGGGGGGCCATAGTTCACGGGCACGCGTGCCGAACGGACCTCGAGGCTTTTTCCCGGTGACCGTTGAGCGAGGCAGACGTAGCGCTTCTTATATCTGTGTCCCGCTCTATTCTGAGGCATCACGCGTACGGGCCTATTACTGTCCACCATCGTACAGGAAGGAAGAAATCGAGGGATAACTATTTCCACGTCCTCTCAAGAATTCCTGGATCACGAGAACATCGCTTCGTCATCGTGCCGGTGAGCGCTTCTCCCTTCTACGGTCTTTCGCTGTTATTTTATTATTTTAATCATTCAAAATTGTTGTCGGTTAATTACTTCGAGCTTGGTCACCCCTGCGACTCTGGCACACCGCGTGCAGAGTATTAATTTGTACTGGGTAGCGCGGCGTTTAGAAAGAATAACTCGAGATCGTGTAACGTATAGAAGCCGGGGAAAAGTCACTAAATTAATTAATTGTTTGGTAGTTAAATCGTGCGCGCGTTAGGCCGTTATCCCGGAGTGGTTTGAATTCATTAGTTGGTTGTGTGGGATCTGAACGGAATAGACCGTGTCACGGATTTTAACGAATTATGGGTTTTAGATTTACATGATTTTGTTTGAGTTTTCTTTCGTTTCATTTAGAAGGTCGTGCGCTCGTTAGTACGTCGTCCCGTTGTATGCTTGGTGTGTGGGACTAGCACGTTATAGACCTCGTCGCGTATCGAATAGACCCATCGGCGTTTCTTTATTTTATTTATCGTTTTATTCGTTGTTTTATTTACCGATCTATTGATTTATTTATCTAGTTATTTATTCATTTCTTTATTTACATAGTTATTTATTTATTTATATTCTTATTTATTTATTTATTTAGTTATCCACTTATTTATTAACTTATTTATTCATTTATTTATTTATTTATTTATTCCTTATTTATTTGTTTCTGATTTATTATTCTTTCTTTTATTTTATTTATTATTTATTTGTTTCTTATTTATTACTCTTTTTTTTATAATTGGTTATATTTTATTTGTTATAGTTTATGCGTTATATTTTATTCGTTATATTTTATTCATTATATTTTATTCAAGCCACGAGGTACCGATCGAGAGTATTACTCTCACATTGATTATTTTAGTACTATTACTATTCTTTATTATTATCAAATTATCGACGATCGTTTATTCGGTATTTGTGATCATACCTATCGCAGGAAATCCCGGTGGTCGGACTTTTGCACGGCATATTTTATTCGGAATTGTAATAGCCAGCCGTGAGTCGCTTCGCGTACGTGACCTCTCGACGTCCCGTTGTTTTGGTTTTGTTGAAAGTATGTGGGATTAGCTCGGGATAGGCCGTATCGCGGACGGAGAACAAGGACTACCAGGCATCGATATGGTATCGAAGAATATTATTTGAAATTAGAAATAGGCGAGAGCGGCTATACGACATATGCCGGGCATGAGAGTGAGTGAGAGCGTGGGATAACGTACGCCGCCGAATTAGAGATTCCAATTATGATATCTAACTGGATTTGGAAAATTGTTAACACCGGAGAGAATAATTTTACGGGACATTTTAGTTAAATTCTAAATTGATGTTTATTGGAGAAATAAAGAAGTTTGTAAGTCCCGTACCCGCTATTGTTGTTTAAATTATTTACTGTTATTATTTTATTTATGTATTTGCTATTTATCTAACTGACCATATTTTATTTTTGACTAATTGGTGACTTGATAGTCCGAACCACCCACTCTGCCTTGAACAGCTGTAGCTGGCCTGGGTCGAGACTGGTCATCCAACTCGGTATTTTTCCTTCCGGCGCGAAAGCGCCTGGCGCCCATCTCGAAAGAGAAAATAAAAAGGAAGGAAAAATAACTTGGACCAGTCATAGGTAACGTGGTGCGTTGAGGAGCAAATTTCTCGTTACAGGACATAAATTGTACCGCGCTCAGCATATCTTCTATTTTCGTATAGCGGTTGCATTGTAATATAACCCTCATTGCTCTGTTCTGCGCGATCTGCAGTTTCTTCAACTCTGTTTCACCCATAGCTACTAACAGTGTTGCACAATATTCAAAGTGAGGTGCTATGATTGCTTTATATATCACACATCGCGTGTACGCAGATACATAATTCCCCATTCTGTTTAGAAAGCTCGTTTTTTTCCCTATTTTTTTTAACATATACTCACAGTGGTCTTTGAATCGTAGCTTGTCATCAATAATGATACCCAAATATTTTATTGACTCTACTTTCTCAAGTTTCGTTCCATCCAAACACTTCAATACAATATTCTTACTCACGACTTTCCTTACACTGCTGACAATCATATATTTTGTTTTCTCTACATTCATTTTTAATTTATTTCTTTCCATCCACTTTTCTACTATACTCAATAACATATTCATCTTTCTCTCCACTTCCGCGCTGCTTTTTCCAGGTACATATATCACTGTGTCATCAGCAAACATTTTTATTGCACATTCCTCTGGACACAAATTAACTATATCATTTATATAAATAATAAATAGCAACGGCCCTAGTACTGACCCCTGCGGTACCCCATATTCGTTGGGAATAACTTCAGACCATTTATCATTGAATCGAACTTGCTGTGTTCTATTACTTAAGTACGTTCTGAACCACTCTAATACCCTGTCTCTAATTCCATATTGGTATAATTTGTCTAATAATATATCCCTGTCGATTGTCTCAAACGCTCTTTTTAAATCCATAAATATTACTCCTACCATTTTTCCTTCACTAATGTACACTTTCCATTCATCTACAACAGTTTGAATCGCCGTTTCACACGAATATTGCTTTCTAAATCCTGACTGATGCTCCGTTATGATGTCATTGGTTTCTAAATATTTTCCGATTTGATTTTTTACTACTAATTCGAGCACTTTTTCGTATAATGGCAACATATTAATTGGTCTGTAATGACTTGCTTTTATGGCTTTGTTTATTTTTGGGATCGGTATCATTGTAGAAGTTTTCCAGCTGTCCGGGGAACATCCCTCCCGTAGGGATCCATTTATTATTTCCACAAATTCCTCTTTTATTGCACTGAATGCCATTTTTAGTATATCACTTGATATTCCTTCTTCCGTTCCCTTCTTTTTCGGGAGTCCCATCACTATCTTCTCCAGATCCTTTATTTCAATATGATTAAAGTTTTCCATTATACTTTTATTGTTCATCCTTATCCCTGTTATAATTCTTCTTCGGTTTGGACTTCCAGACGTATCCCGTTGTATTGAATTAACTATATTCTTTACACTTTGCACATAGAACACATTAAATTTATCAGCTATACTACCTCCCATCATGTCATTCAACATCTCAAAATCTATATTCTCTACTTCTCTAGTACCGATTGATTCTCCTTTAATTACTTCTTTTAACGTTTTCCACATTTTTGTCGGATCCTTCTTATTATCGTCTATCATCTTTTCATAATATTCCTTCTTCTTTTCTCTTATTAATTTAACTACCGCATTCCTTTCTACTTTAAATTGCTGCCAATGCTCCTCCAAACCAGTAGTAATTGCTACTCCGTATGCCTTATCTCTTCTTCTTGCAGCTACTATTATGTCTTCTGAATACCATTTTTTTCCTTCCCACACGCTTGGAATCTTCACTATTTTTCCGGGTGCGAACCTATCTAGAGCACCCACTATGTTATCAACGAGCATCCTTGCTCTTTGGCTTACTTCTACCTCTTGAACGTGTCTTGCTTAACAATCGTGTAAATTCCTTCACATCAATTTTACTATAGTTTCTTGTTTTATATTCTCTATACTCATTCCTTTCCTTCCTGTTACCTAATATGACTTTTATCCATGCATGATCCGTTATCTTTGGCTCATGTTCCACCTGCACTTGTGCACACCTATTAGCAAATAATAAATCGATAGTAGTTCGACTGTCTTGCGTTATTCTTGTTGGTTTATTAACGTATTGCTCCATTCCTAGACTCAGCATTCCTGTTATCAACCTCTTTTTGTAGAACGTTTCTACCGTGACATCTATATTAAAATCACCTATTATCAAACAGTCTCCTTTTATTGTTAGTTCCTCAGTTATGTTTTCTATGTGTCTTATAAATTCAGCATCCGACGCACTTGGCGAATGATACACAATTACTATCACTCCTTTATAATGTTCGTCCTTGACCTCTATTCCAGCACACCAACAGTTTGATTCTATTTTATTTATTGGTATCATATCATATTTAATATCATCTCTTATGTATAAGATTGCACCACCTGTATTTCTATTTTCCGCATCACATCTGACTGCAGAGAGAGAGAGAGAGAGAGAGAGAATGAATGAATGAATGAATGAATCCGTTTATTAGCTCGTAGCTATACTTTATACATGACTTACTTATTGTGTATATGCTCTTAATCTCCTTGCTCTTAATACTCCCTTACATTTCTTTCAATACACCTTAATACATTTGGTAGCGCATTATATAGTCGTACTCCATCATAAAACAGATCCTTCTGACCTGTTCTTGTTGCTCTAAACTCTATTTGCATTTCATTTCTTTGCCTTATATTGTATTTATGACGTTCACATACTTTCTTAACTTTCCTACCAAGCCCTCGTGGTAACATTCCGCTTGATATCTTATACATAAATATACACACATTGTACTTAATTCTACTATCCACATTCATAACTCCTAAAGCGCTCCTCAGTTCCTCACATGGAGTATATATAGAACACTTCAATACAGTCCTAATAGGTCTATTTTGACAAACTTGCAATTTCTCTAATTCAGTTTTATTTAGTCCTATATATATTGTTGTGCAGTACTCTAAATGTGGTGCAATAATTGCTTTATATAACACACTTCTCACATATATTGACAGATCTGCACCCGCTCTCTTCATGAATTGCGTCTTTGTGCTCATTTTTTTAATAACATATTGTACATGCGGCTTGAATGATAGTACATTATCTATCATCACGCCCAAATATTTATATTCTTCTACTTGTTCCACCCTTTCCCCCGCAATTTTTATATCGCAGCTTGTATCTCCATTGTATCTAAGGCTCCTCATCAACACAAATTTACACTTTCCTCCGTTCAATTTAAATTTATTAGCACATAACCAACTGTAGATTCTATCCAGTTGTTTATTCATTATATATTCTATACTATATTTTCTTACGCTTTCACTATATACTACAGTATCGTCCGCGAACATTTTTATTTTACATCCGAGAGATCGAACATTCACTATATCATTAATATATAATATAAACAGAAGGGGCCCAAGCACCGAGCCTTGAGGTACTCCATTATTAACTATCTTCACATCCGACATTGTATTTTTATATTTTACCCTTTGAGTTCTATTATTTATATAGTCTTGAATCCATGGTATAATAGTACTTTTGAAGCCGTAAAATTCTAATTTACCTATTAATATCTTTTTATCTATTGTCTCAAAAGCCCTACGATAATCTAGGTAGCTTACTCCTATTACATTACCCATACTAATTGCACATTTCCACTCCGAAATCATACTTTGTAAAGCTGTTTCACACGAATAACTATTCCTGAATCCCGATTGGTCCTCAGTTATGATGTCATGTTCCTCACAATATTTATCTATTTGCGTTTTTACTACTGTATCCAATACCTTCTCGTATTCCGGTAACATATTAATCGGCCGCCAGTTACTTGCTTCATTTGATCCTACTATTTTAGGTATAGGTACCACAGTAGAGCATTTCCACTTTGTAGGAAAGATACCTCTTTTGAGTGAAATATTAATAATCTCTAGAAATTGAACACATATCGTCTGATAAGCCCATTTTATTACTGTCGTACTAATTCTTTCTTCTGTTCCTTTTTTGTTCTTAAGATTCTTGATTACTTTCTCCAAATCTTCATCTGATATTTCTTTGAAACTCTCCATTGCGCATTCTACTTTGTTTGTTAAGTAATTATTATATGATATGTCCACTGTTTCTATGCTTTCTACAATTGTATGAATGCTATCAATAAAATATTCATTAAGTTTATTAGCTATTTCTACTTCATTTTCATATCGCACGCCATTTATCATTATTCCTGCTCTATTATGCGTATTTTTACGAGACTTTAATATATCCATCTTTATAAGTTTCCACAACTTATAAGAATCACCTTTATATTTATCAACATTTTCTAAATAGTAATTTCTCTTCTTATCTCTGATTAGATTGACTACATGGTTTCTCAATACCTTAAAATTCGCCCACTCATCCGTCCTTATAGACTCACTTCTACCTTTTATTGCCTCTTTATACTTCTTATCTCTCGCTTTTATGGCTTCCAATATTTCCACATTGAACCATTTATTATGTAACCATTTCAATAGTATTGTCTTTTCTCTCTTCGGTGCAAGTTTATCAACTATATCACTTATTACCTGTATAAACCAATTTGCCTTAACATTGACGTCACCAGTTTCAATATCGCTACGTATATAATTTATTCCTATATTCCTTAGTAAAAAACTGAAATTGTCAAAGTTCATACCTGTAGCATCTCTATCCACAACAACTGTATATCCATCCGTTACTTTATCCTCTTTCACTACTATATATATTATTGCATGATCAGTTATTCTTGGGGTATGCAATACCTCGCACCATACTTCTTCATTAGCATAAATATGATCTATTAATGTTCGCGATGTTCTGGTTATTCTGGTTGGTTCATTTACATATTGTTTATACCCGAAGCCGTGCATGATTTCATTTATTCTTTTTTTGTACGCGCTGTTCTTCATTAAGTCAATATTAAAATCTCCCACCACTATACTTGTACATTGCCAAAACATCTCATCACAAAATGCCTCTAAAAGTCTTAAAAATTCCGCATCACTTGAGCTAGGGGAATGATATATAGTGGTAATACATTTTTTTTTCTTTTTTATCATACAGTTCAGTGTTACTAACCACATATTTCTTCCCCATTTCTTATTGAGTAATATTTCATACTTTAGATATGTTTGAGATATACTATAACCCCTCCAGTTCTATTTGAGCTCGAGTTACATCTTACTATATTATATCCCGGTATATCTATTTCCTTATTTTCCACTTCATCTGTGATATGTGTTTCTGTTAAACAGCATATTATTGGTGTTTCATCTTTAATATAATTTACTATCTGATCATAATGTCCTAACAACCCTTGCGTATTCAAAACTATTATACCATTTTTATGCTCTCGAAACTATAATTGCTCACACTCACTTCTGTATTTCGTTTTCTGCCTTTCTCTTTCCATCGCACTAATATACATAGGACAATTTCTATCTGTAGCCCTGTGCCTAATATCTATTTTACCATCTATAATGTACATATTACTGTCTATGCAGTTAACACATTAGAATTCACTCACTTTATCTTTCATCGTACATCGTTCTGAATCATGGTTACTCCCACAGTACATACACATTTCCCCTTTCCTACATTCGTTTGCCATATGCCAGAACCCCCAACACTTAAAGCATCGCAACACACCAACAAAATCAACAACTTTACATTTATTCCAATTAACATTTAGCCTTTCTTTGCACAATATTGCCTCGTGCCATGCTGTGCTGACTTCAACAATAATCGACACATCACCGAACTTTTCGTTATTAATTCTACGTATAATTTTTATTCTCGAGTCCTTTCCTTGCATTTCCAGATTCGCTTCGTTTTGTTTTACAATCATATCAATCAAGCTTTCGTCATCTAGTTTTCCATCTTCTTTATCTATTCCAATTATTTTTAATTTAGGCCTCTTCAATATCGGTGCTTCAATTACATACTCTTTGCCTACTAAATTATTTATTTCTTCTATACTCCTTTTCAGACAATCTCTATCTTTACCTTTCTCGCATCCAATAATGATCGATCCATTATTCCCTTTCTTGATCTTATTAACCCAGACTCCTAACTTCACTATATCAACCTTTCTTTTTATATCTTTTTCCGTTTCATCACTTTGTTGGTCTACTAACGGTTTAACTATAACAACTTCGTTATTTCGTACTGTCTTTAATTTCTCTGCATAGCTGACATAACCTAACTTATCATATTTTGCATCAAGTTTTTCCTGCTTCAAGGTCCTCACTTCAATTTGTAGCTTAGTGTTTTCTGCAATTAATTCAGCACACTCTTCTTTCAAAGCTGATTTTACCCATTTCTTTATCAATTGTTCTGAAATCTGTTTTTCATGAATCTGACTAAGCAATTTTGCCATTTCATCTAGTTTCTGATCCTTACTACTATTTCCCTCATTCCCCTCATTATTTTTTACATTTTTCGATTTGTTAACGTTTTTACTTTTACGGATACTTCCGTCTCGATTCATGCAACATATTAATTCACCCGTTTCATTTACAATCTTTTTGTCTCTCGCACATCCAGGATGATACGCCAACCCACACACCCTGCATATAAGAGGTCTATTAACACTTCTGTAACATTTATTACATTCCCTGCTTTCATTTTCCGATGACTCTGACATATCTCGATGTTTATCCGGGGCTCTTCCTCATTCCACACTCGTCCTGCGTAGGTTATGTGTTCCCTTTTTGAGGTTATTTTTAAAATTCTTGTAGTATTTAAGAATTCCAGAGATTTATATCCGAATTTTATGCTCACATATTGGCAGAGCTTTCCCATGTATATGGGAACACTGAAACAAAACTCCCCGCAGGGTAATATATGTGCAGTGAACAATTTTCAATCTGATGCGATATCAAACATGTGTTATTTTACTCACAGAGAGAGAGCGAGAGAGAGAGAGAGAGAGAGAGAGAGAGAGAGAGAGAGATTGATTGATTGATTGATTGATTGATTTTTGATTGAGAGAGAGAAAATTTGGAAAATCTCAAAAAATGCTGAATACGGTCAGCTCTACTCACAATTCATGAACGAATACGAACAGCTTGGTCATATAGTGAAGGCTTCAAAATCGTCTTCGAGTACAATATTATCTGCTTCACCACGGTGTTTCCAGACCAGACATCATCACCACCAAATTACGGGTGGTATTTAACGGTTCTAGATCAACATCTTCTGGAAAGTCTCTAAATGACATCATGCCCACTGGACCTAACTTGTTGCTCAATATTTCGGACGTACTCATTTGGATCCGTCAACATGGACACCTAGGTAAACGATGGGGAAATACGCTTCCTGGAACCGAAATAGTACTCGCTATCAAAAAGGGAAAAAGGTAAAGGTGGGAACAACACTTTTCCCGGCCAAGGTAATATGCATACCCCTGTTACGTCAAACCCGCGCGTTGTTTTTACAAAACCAACAAATTTAAGACGTGTGAGGCGTAAGGCGTGAGTTTCCCGTTCTCTGGTCAAGGAGAATGAATTCTCCCTTAACCGCACCTGACAAGAAACACCGAAGACGCAAGCCCTCTTTTGAGTCTAACCTTTCGGAAAATTACTCGGAACAGGGCTGAGAATGCTCGTTGATTAATTGCGTTAACCGTCACTTGACTCGATAAACTAAATTGATAAATTAACCCGCGGAGAAAGGAGTTTTAGGGGGAAGGAAAATGGTAGGTTACTTTCACTTGGGGAGACATTTATGGAACTATCAAATAAAATAAATTAGAAAAATTGCGTTGGTACTTACGTTTGGTTTCCGGGTGAAGTTGTTTCGCCGGTAACCGATGCGTTAAAGGAAGAAGAATAATGGCAACTGTTTGTTAAAATTAAAATCGTTAACCTTGATGATTCGTGAAACTGTTAGAATTTGTTCAAATAACCGAATAATTAATACACGTACGTTCGCGAGCGCGAGCGATCGTTATTTGTTGGTACAATACACTGTAACGTGGCAAAATCCTCAAGCGCTACGTCCTCCTCGCACGACGGCTGCCAACACGATCTCGCAGGGCTGTAAGGCGTAATCGCCGTACTCTAAATAATTTTTTTTGTATTTTTTTTGTATTTTTTTTTCTTAAAATCGTACGACCGAGGAGCGGAGAGGAAGAGGAAGAAAGAGGGCGGCCCACACCTCTTGGCGGTTTCGGGATCGAGTCACCCTTTCATAGGAGAGAGAGAGAGGATACAGACATTTTCCATTTCTCGGGGTCGGGATTTACAGCCGTCCCGCTCGACGTTCATCTACGGCCAATATGCTATTATCTATTCTCGGTCATCTGATCTACTAGCAATCACCAGTCTATCTCACGGGGCTCACCTACCGGACTGGACTACACATGGTTATTATCTGCTATTAATATTTGCGTCATCCAGCCGAGGCGCTAGACGCGGTCATCGTGCGACACCGGTTCCCCCAATTAACCGAGTTCGGCTCGCTAAGAGGGGGTCATAGTTCACGGGCACGTGTGCCGAACGGACCTCGAGGCTTTTTCCCGGTTACCGTCGAGCAAACAGGACGTAGCAGCGAGTATTATATCGTCCCGCTCCACCGTTGAATTCGTCGAAATCTATCACCACCTATCGTGGGGACCGGGGCATATCTTTAGAAACAACGAGGAGTAAATCGAGGATGGTATCGAGAGGAGAGAATTTCGAGACGATTTTGGGTTAAGAAGGATTGGCAAGGAA
Organism: Cylloceria caligata; assembly: GCA_963942595.1. Classification (NCBI taxonomy): domain Eukaryota; kingdom Metazoa; phylum Arthropoda; class Insecta; order Hymenoptera; family Ichneumonidae; genus Cylloceria; species Cylloceria caligata. The sequence continues at coordinate 29,899,830 of OZ012706.1, forward strand.
CATCGCATCGTCATCGTCCCGGTGAGCTCTCTTCCCTTCTACGGTCTTTTGCCATTATTTGATTATTATTGTTTTTTTAAATTCTTTGGAAAGTTCGATTCGAACTTAGTCGTACCTGCGATTCTGATATACCACGCACAGACTACGATTCGTATCGGGACAGACTGCGTCGAGTAGAGTGTAATATCGAGATCGTTTGGCGGTTAGAGCCGGGAAGAAGTCACTTCGTTCGTCATTCTGTTTTTTTTTGTTACTGTTCTGTAGTCATTTTGCTGTAAGGCCGCGCGCGTGTTGATACATCATCCCGTGGTTGGATTGTATAGGAGGGATTGGAATGTCATAGGCCGTGTCGCGGACTTGCAGGAATAATTGACACTTATAGATTTATACTATTGCATTCGCCTTATTTTATTTTATTTATCTCTCTTATTATGTTGGACATTGTTTTATTTCTGCGAACGCATGCAGTGCGTACTCGGCCGTCGTCCCGTGTTGGTACTTGATCGTGAGGGATTAGTACGGTTCGAGGCGTATCTGGCCATGATAAATAGTTCGTTCGTTGTTACTGTTCTGTAGTCGTGTACTGTAAAGCCGTGCGTGCGTTAGGCCGTTATCCCGTGTTTGTTTGAATGTGTGAGGGATTTGAACGGGATAGACCGCGTCGCGGATTTTACCGGACAATCGATTTTATATGGACTTGGATCACTTTATTTATTTTTCTTATGTCGGACATTACTTTATTTTATTTTGTGAGCTTATGCAGTGCGTGCTCGGTCGTCGTCCCGTATTTGGAACTTGGTCGCGAGGGATTGGTACGGCTCGAGACGTATCTCGCTTGGACTTTTGTAATCCGTTATTTGGAATAATTTAGGGATTTATATTGTTATTTTGGTTCACGATACTTTCTCGATTTTGCGGCCTGCAATGTGATAGTTGGGTGGTTCGAATCAGTAAAGGCTTCGCGTACGTGACTTTCCGACGTCCCGTAGTTATAGTTGTTGGAGGTATGTGGGATTAGTTCGGTGTAGGCCGTATCGCAAGCCGAATTGCGATGCGACCTGTCAAGTTTACTTTGCTAAGCCGTGTTTTGGTCGTTTATTGCATCCGTCTGAATATAGGTCGTGTGTGGGAGAGAGTGAGAGCCGAGACGAGTGCCGGGATAAAATATGCTGCCAGAATAATTAAGTTTATGAATTGTTAAAGAGTTACGTTTACGGGACATTCTGTTTGAATTCATTATCAATGTTTATTGAAAATTCGTAATTGTTTGTTAAGAAATAAAGAAGTTGCCCGAGTGGCCTTTGTAAGTCCCGTACCTGCTATCGTTGTGTAAATTATTTATTGGTGTTGTTTTATTAATTTGACTTTGTTTATTGTTCCGGTCAGGGGTATTTATTGACCTTATTTTATTGATTTATTTTATTCATCGACGTTAATGACTCATTTCATCTGTATTACTGGATTTTATTCGTCTTTTATTCGAGGATAATTCTTGGCTTGACAGTCCGAACCACCCACTCTGCCTCGAACAGCTGTAGCTAGCCTGGGTTGAGTCTGGCCTAACATCTCGTTATTTTTCCTTCCGGCGCGTAAGCGCCTGGCGCCTAACTCGTAAGAGGAAATAAAAGGAAGGAAAAATGGCATAAATTTACGTTACAACACTTAACGCGATACTTACGATTCGATAAAACAGTAAAACGAAATAAACAGTATGGACTTGTACAAAAACGGTGGAAAACAATTGAATTCAATTTCTTTTAGATTTCTTTAAACTTGAGATAAATTCCGTATGGTTAACATTAAAACCGAGAAAAAATGAATTCGAACTGAATTTAGAGTGTTCAACCGTTTTTCTTCTAAGTACTCACTCTGAATTTTAGCTGACTCTACCGGGTGGGGTTCTTCTGCGGTGGTGAGCATGTTTAGCTTGCCAGTTTTAATCGCGACTCGACGAACATTCGATACTGCGTTCTTCACCGGGCTGCAACTTAAGAGCCTCAGGTGATTGTCGACTCGACTCTACTGTTAACTATGAATTATAGAATTGAACATATAAAAGAACATACAAAGGAGGACATATTTAATGTTCTCGACCAGGGGGTTGGGGGTCTAGAGAGATCATTTTTGTCAACGGGAGATGGTGGTGGGGTGGTAGGACTACGAGGCAGCGGACTAGACGTGGTCAGAAACCTACCTGGGTATTGAGTACCAAAAAGCGTGCTGTTCCCAGGGATCGTCCTTAATTTCCCAATTTCCCATCACCATTCTACAATGGAAACACGTTACTTCGTCTTCTTTTCCCAAAAAGAAAAATCCGGCGGAAGCTAATCGTACAGAATCTAACGCGTAGATTTCGGGCCAAAAGGTGAAACTTTCTAATCGTTTTCTATATTTTTCAAACGCTGGATACGATGGGGTCAATGAACTTCTTATCGGTGGTCTGTCGTCGTGACAATCGGGGGTTGCGTTGACTCTTACTTCCAATCGACAATCGAAACGTTCTTTGTCGCAAGGAAAAGGAATCTTTCGTGGGTCCTCTCCGATGGGTACGTTTCCGCAGCGAATACTTCGTACAAATCGGCATTGTTCTTGCAATCTACTGTGATCCTTCATAGGGATATCACCTGCTTCCCAATTTTTAATAATCATCCTACAGTCAAAGCAACTGACTTCGTCATCTTTTCCAGTATAATAAAACCCTGCCGCAGCTAGTTCTGCGGGGTCTAAAAATGTAACTGGCCAATTGTGATAGCTCTCTAAACGGATTTGTTCAAACAAAAATTCTCCACGTGGCCCTTTCCTTGACATGATTAAGGTATGAATATACGCAAGATTCGCAATTTATAGTTTAAGAGTAGGAAACGTTATTATTATTATTATTATTATTATTATTATTTTTGTTTCAACTATCGCTGTTATTCTTACAAGGAAAGATAGTTTGGTGCCCCCCTCCGATTTTGATGAAACTCGCGTATGTTGTAGAGCATCGAAAACTAAAAGACACGTATTTTTTTTTAACGGCGAAAAAACATTTCTAAGCGGTGAAATCGCCTTTAAAAATTAGCATGTCGAAAATTAGCAATAACGAGAAACAAGAATGTACGCACAAATACACATACTAATGGATAAAGGGTAGTTTACCCCCGTAAATTCATTTTCCTGTGAATGTGCAAAAATACGTCATCTTTATTTTAACTTGCGATTTCAAATGGTATATGTTCTGTTCAATTTGGTTGGTTAGTTTTTTATGTAGGGTGGAAAATTGAAAAATCAGGGGGTTGTTCACCCCTGCAAATGAATTTTTTTCTTCAACTTCACGTGGAATTTTGATTATCTTCAATGAGGAATATTTTGGTTTTTGTTTCATTAAAATCGATTGACGCCTTCTGGGTGAAACTGCATAATCACCCCTCGACATGCTAATTTTGGAGGGCGATTTCACCCCTAAGAAATGCTTTTTCCGCCGATAAAAAAAAATACGTGTCTTTTAGTTTTCGATGCTCTACAACATACGTGAGTTTCATCAAAATCGGAGGGGGACACGAAACTGACCTTCTTGTAAGTACGAGCCGGCACCCCCTTAATAATAAATAAAGCATCATGCGAAGTGCCCCCCGTTGACTTCGGCTAACAGGAATGTTATGAATCAATTCGGACATTTAAATAACGAGAAATAAGAATGTACGCACAAATATACGTACTAATGGATAAGGGGTAGTTTACCCCCGTAAATTCATTTTTCTGTGAATGTGCAAAAATACGTCATCTTTATTTTAACTTGCACTTCCAAATGGTATATGTTCTGTTCAATTTGGTTGGTTAGTTTTTTGTGTAGGGTGGAAAATTGAAAAATCACTATATCCATAGCACCTTTATCAAAAGCGATAGCAGGAGTATCCGTAATGATCATTGGCTGTTTAGTTTTTACGCGAATTGGTTACCTTAATTGACATTGTGAACATCGTTGAATATATAATTGAACGTCAGCTTTTAGATTTTTCCAGTAATACTCGTGACGGATTCTATTGTATGTTTTGCTGACACCTCTGTGTCCACCTATAGCTGAACGGTGCATCTTCACAATAATTTTTACCTGATCTTCTACGAGGGATTGTCTAACTAGCTCGTTACAAATAATAACTTTTACTTCACTCTGTGCAAAAATTAATTGAATTTGTGTGATAACATTTTCCCAAGGTATATTCAAGATAAAATCTGATTTTGCGATACTAATAGTTGCAAGCGATAATTTGTCGATTAAATGTCGAGCATTTTTAATTTTTCTACTATGTTTCCTAAGATTAATGTGGGTCCTTCACCGGAACCGTCGGTGATTGGTAGAGCTATATTGAATCTATTACTTCGTTTTGCAATTGATTGAGGCTTTTTCAACTTTAAATTTTTCAAATGTGAAAAATCGTTATTATCGCGGAGTGCTATCGCTCCTCTATCAATATGTTCACATTTAGTAGAAACAAAATAAACCAGGTTATCTCTAGGAGTATGGAATAAGTCGCGTGATTGTTTAATGTTGGAGGCTATAATCCTTCCTTTGGGAGGCTCACGAGTTTTTGTTGCTTCGAGTTCGAGTTCTTCGTCGCTCGAGGACTCGGTATCGCTTACTTCGAGAGGCTTACGGGTACGTTTTCTCTGAACTAGCACGCTCGTTTCGTTTCGGGGGTTATTAACGTGGAATATAGTTTCCTCGGTCGACTCTTTGTGGCTAGAATATATATTGCTTGTAGATGTTTCCGGATATACTATAGGCTCAAGAACACCTGGGTTATTTACCGAAGTATTAGGTAAATCCACCTCGTCTTCTATACGCGCCTGAAACGTTTCGTGGTCGGATGATATTTCGAGTGACCTAAGTGGAAAAATAAGTTCCGTAGGCTGCTCGTTAGAGTCAACAGATTCCCAATCCCAATTACATTCATCTATTTCATAATTGCGTAATGTATGATTCTGGTAATTTTCCATAATATCTTCATCATCGTCAGATTGTTCTTCTAATAATCGAGTTATCTCTGCATCCGTCAAGTGATGCTTAGGCTTCGTACGGTTGCCAGTTAAGGGATTTATTTGAATAATGAAAATACCGTCATTCGAGGTTGTTTCATCAATTGGATTTCTCGAAAGTGCATCAGCATTAACATTAGTTTTCCCGGCTTTGTATACTACATCGTATTCGTATTCCGCGAGTTTTAGTCGCCAACGCAAGATTTTTTAATTACCGTCTGTTGGCCGTCGAAACCATAGCAATGGTTTATGGTAGGTTACTACAGTAAAATAATGCCCATATAAATACGGCCGAAAATGAAGTATGGAATATAAGAGAGATGACAGGGGTTTTGTGATCTTGGCGTGTCCTTCTATAAACCGCCTATAATAACCTGTTAGTCCCAAGAATTGTCGAATATTCTTGATATTTTTAAGCACGGGGTATTCACGTACTGCTCCTAATTTTTTAGGGTCGGGACGAACTTTATTGTTCCCGATTCTGTGTCCCAGATACGCGACTTCCCTTTTCAAGAATTCGCATTTATCTGGTTGCAGTTTTAAATTCGCGGCTTCTAGTCGTTTAATCATTTCTCGATATATAATATATTCTCATGTTCTTCGAGACTGCGAGCGTAAATAACAATGTCGTCTAAATAAACAAATACGCCTTTCCCGAGGATCCCACTCAACGTGAGGTCCATGGCTCTTTGAAATGTAGGAGGGGCGTTCCGTAGCCCGAATGGCATTCTAACGAACTCATAATGATCACGCGGTGTAGTGACGGCCGTTTTATAACGATCTTCAGCTGAAACTTCAATTTGATGGAATCCCGACGCTAAGTCAAAAACTGAAAAATATTGTGCGCCTCCTAATTGGTCTAATATATCATTAATATTTGGTATGAGATAGGCATCAGCGACAGTCTTTTCATTCAATGATCGGTAGTCGAATACTACTCTCCATTTTTTATTACCGTGAGAATCGGCTTTCTTAGGTACCACCCACACAGAGCAATTGTATGGTGAGGTGAAGGGTATGATTACTCCCTTTTCGGGCATATCTTCAATTTGTTTCCCGATTTCCTCTTTAATGCACTCAGGCCACCGATAGCCTCGCGTATTTATAGGAAAATCTTCGATTGTGGGGATTCGATGTTGCAATATAGTAGTACACGTTAACACATATTCCGGTATTTGATATAAATGAGAGCTTTCTTTTAAGAGGGTTTCAATACTTTTCCTTTCTTCTTTACTTAATTCGTCGAGTCTTAATAATTCTTTGATTTGATCCAATTGATCGTGCATTACAGCTTCAGATATCGTGTAACACGATCTTTCGTGTATAAAAGGCGTAATTTTGCGAGAAATATTTGATATACTGAGTTTCTGCATTAAAGAAATGTCCATGAATTTATTCCACTTTGAATTATACTTTGGGTTTCGAAACTTGTGTCTTTATTTTTATCATTTTTAATACTTTCTACTTTTGACGATTCAAGGGTACAGATCGTTTGTACATTCTTTAATTATTCACAAATTTTTAAACTGGTATTTCGATTTGATTCGATTTTCGTAGGTACGTAGGTTTCAACAACTTCTTGGCAACAAAATTTTTTATCTTCTTTCATCATTACTAAATGCGATGTTTCAACACAATTGACTTTATTTTCTGCTGATATTTTAGTCTCTATCGAATTCGAATAGACAACGCTTTCAGCAATAACACAATTATTAATTTTTCCCAAGATTCCGTCCTTTCCGCAGGCACAGTTTTCCTCAAAAATTCCGTATTTCTTTCTATTTGTATCGAATTCAAATAGACAACGTTATTCCCTTTAGTACAATTATTAATATCTTCCAGAGGTTCTGTCCTTTCCATAGGCACATTTTTCCTCAAAAATTCTGAATCAAGCTCCCTCAGTCCTCCATCGAGCGCTGCCCGTTTTGTCGGCACAGTCACCCCTGTGAAGCGTAGGCGAGACTCACAATTACTACAATTTCTTTCCGTTTCTATCAAATTCGGATAGAAAACGTTTTCTTTAGGTACATTTATCTTTACAGGTTCCATTCAAGTGATATTTTCAGTTAGATTCGAGGTGCAGATTTCCGTAAGACTTTGGGCTTCGTGTTGCAATTTCTCGAATTCTCCTTCTATTTTTACTTTATAATCCTTCGTACACAATATATTTTTTTCCAAACCAGTTTCACAAGTAACTTTAATTATTTCCATGCAATTTTTTATTTCTTCTTTTACATTTTCCAAAAAATAAAAAATATTACCTGAAGAATTTTCAATATCTCTGTGGGGTATTGTCCCTACCGGGAGCTCAATCTTATCCGACAGAGAGAAATCCTCTTGATCGTTTCGTTTTATATTGTCTTTATTTTTTAAATGACCCAACCCCTTAGAAAGCTCGGGATTCTTTTCCCGTTTATTTGAATCGTTTCTAGGATCTTTTATTTTTGTTCTATGAATTAGTTCTTCCGTTGATACTAATTCTAGTACTGGTATCTGGACTTCAATCGTATGCTTATTGCTATTAGTTACGTAAATATAAGCTTTACCATTATCATTAATGACGAACCCGCTTTCTATGTTTATACCTTCACCTGCATTCAGGGGATGCAGATAGCCTTCCCGTAAATCGAAATTTTTCACTCTCACGAAGCACAATTTGGTGGACTCTGCAGGGATAACAATAGTTTCCTGAGTTGCAAATAGTATTCTTACATTCTGCATTTTCAATTGTCTTTTCTCGTAATCAATTTTCACGCGATTGCCGTCGAGGTATTCCGAACCCAATATACCAGCTTCTTTTATGGGAAAGTTATTGTCTACAATATGGAAAGTAGCGAAATATCCAAAAATTTGTACGGTAATATTACCCGAAGTAAAAATTGAATTTGTTGTGATTCCATTTAGTTGATGAATTTCTCCGCGATTTATAGATATGTGTTCACTTAGAAATTGCTTCTTTAGAATGTTCGGACCGGCTCCTGTGTTCACCATAAGAGTGACAGGAGATATTATTTCCGATGCCGTTACCGTGACCATCGGGAAGCTACTTTCTCGATGCAGTTGTACAGGGTGTCCGCCGGGAAGGTATACTACTTTGTTTGTTTATAATTTTTGATTAAATGGAAGAGAATGGATCTTATATTGATAAATGTTTTATTTAATGTCGGCAATTATGTATGGAATACAATATCAGATAAATGTCCGCCTCTGTTAGCCTCACAAATGCAAGCCCTTTTGAGCACATTTTTCATTACATTCTCACACATTTCACGCGGTATTTCATTAATTTCATCACGAATATTTTGTTTGAGTTGCTCAAGCGTTTCTGGTTTGTTTGCATAAGCCTTGCTTTTTAGATATCCCCACAAAAAGAAGTCCGGAGCAGTCAAATCAGGCGACCGTGGAGGCCAATCAACATCACCATTTTTTAAAATAACTTGTTGTGGAAAGAGGTCTCGCAGTAATTCCATTGTAATCCTGGCTGTATGCGATGTGGCACCGTCTTGTTGATACCACATGTTAATCAAGCCTAAAGCATGCAGTTGTGGCGTTAAAAAGTTTTCAATCATATCACGATATCGCTCCCCATTCACAGTTACCGTTACGCCGTTTTGATTTTCAAAGAAGTAAGGTCCAATGATTCCTCCCGACCAAATTGCACACCAGACTGTCACTTTTAATGGATGTAAAGGTGACTGATGAATAATTTGAGGGTTTTCCATTGCCCAGAACCGACTATTCTGTTTATTCACATATCCATTTAAATGAAAATGTGCCTCGTCACTCATTATGATTTTTTCATGAAAATCGGGGTTGTCATGGGCGAGCTGTAACATCCTATTGGCATATGTACGGCAGTGTAAATGGTCTTGTGGAAGAAGCTCTTGTGTCAACTGAATCTTAAATGGAAACAAATGCAAATCCTTGTGCAAAATTGTGGCCAAACTGGTTCTTTGAAGACCAAGCTCCTGAGCACGGCGTCGAATTGAGGTTGATGGATTGTTTTGAACACTTTCTTGAGCAGCAGTAATGTTTTCAGTTGATCTTGCAGTACGTTGTGGCCCATGCTTGGGCCTATCACTTACAGACCCTCTTTCTTCGAAATCATTCACTACACGATAAATAGTGCGTTTTGTTGGCACGTTGTTTCTCCCAAAAATTTCACGTAACTTTCTCATCGTCACAGTAATCGATGATTGATTTTGATAAAATGTTTTAACGATTAAAACACGTTGGTTTATCGAATATTTTTCCATAATAAATTTGCCACGTGTCTACTTCACGACTGCCAAATATGAACTGTCAAGACTAACGTTTACCAAAATGGCGGCAAAACAAAGTAGTATACCTTCCCGGCGGACACCTTGTATATTAAAGATTCGGAGTACTCGCGATTGGGATTCTCGGCTGTGATAGAAATTACATGGATCGGATGCATTCTCGGCGGGATCTCCCCAGGCGCACCCGTACTCGGAAGACTGCCGCCGTTTCCCGAATTTTCGCATTCATTCTCTTTAATACGTCGGACGGGACACTCCCGTATAAAATGACCTGGTCGTTTACAATGAAAACACTCCCTACCCATCTGGGTGGGTCTAACATTATTATTATAAAAATTCCTTCGGTTATCAAATCGATTGTTAATCAACGGTTGCGAATTATTATTGCGAAAAGGACAAATATGGGCTCCATGGCCTTCTTTTTTACATATCTGACACCAAATGTTACTTGACTTCTGATATTGAAGATTCTGCGGTACCTGTTCTCGTCGCAAGGACATCAATTTAGGGGGGTCCGAGGTAGACGTGAACATCTATCAGCCGAATGACCATAATTTTTACAAAGTTGACAAAATGCAAATATATTTCCCTGTTCTTTTCTTTCCGGAGGAAAAATTTTATAACAGCGATCGACAGTGTATTCACGTTTATTACAGACCTGGCATATAGTAAGTAAAGAGGCTTCGAACTTGGAGTTATTGTTATTTAACGGGGGAAAGATTTTAAAACATTTGTCGGCCGAGTGTCCAGTCTTCTGACAGATCTGACACATCCTCGGTCCCTTATCGGTATTTCCAGACTTCTGGGTCGAGCATTCTTTAGCACTGTGCCCTTTTTTACTGCACAGCTGACAATACAGTTCCTCGCTTGCTACCACATGTACTCCCCGTTTCGCCTCAGGTTTATTTACCTTTTAACCCGAAGTTTCCAGCCCATCCCTACGCAAGGCTGCCTGTGACACTAAACTTTTTCTGTTTGAACCGCGAGTTTAATTAATTCATCAAGATTATTGTTCGGACGTAGACGTTATTCGATTTCCGGTTTTAACCCATGTAGAAAACATGCCAGAAGACTTTCTTTAGTGTTATTAATAAATGCGGCAGTCAAAGGATTATTTTCGCTCGCATCATAATTTTCGAGTATTAAATTTCCCAAGTCCCTTCCGCAGTTGGAATATGCAATGACGGACTCGTTTTCTCTTTGATATATGGATCCCAATTCCCCTTGGAGCTGATACACTTTTCGCGTAGGTGCGTAAATATCTTTAAGAAATTTACCTGAATCCACTATTGTTTCAAAATTTTGCCCCTGTATGGTGCGACGAGGTTCGCCGATTATTCTTATGCGAACTGCTCTTACTTAATTTGATTCGGCTCCTGGCCCCATCATAGCCATGGCCTCTTTGAATCCCTGAATAAACATACCGAGTAATAAAGAATGACCGTCATAATTCGGTATGACAGCCATGGCATCTCGAAGAGACAATGTTTGATTATTATTAACCGTTGTGGGATGTGTATTTGGTGGTGAGTCGTTAGACTTAATTAAATTTTTAGTAAAAATGTTTATTGGCGGTATTCTATTCAATGTCTTGTCTGGGCTTCAGTCTTTGACCATGGGATAGGTAGAGCAACCGGGAGTGGACAAATTGTATTCCGGCAAAAGATGTAATTTTTTTACCCAATTTTTAGTTTTAGTATGTGAGGATTCGATAATTGACTTTAATGTGGATTTTTCACGATTCTCAATTATTCCCTTTGGAGTTGATAATGATTCTTTGTCGACAGGGGAAGGTGATCTAGAAATAGTTTCGTCGAAAGGAGTAGATCCGCCTAATGGCGTGTAAAATATATCGCTGTTAGCTGAAGGGATTATACTAGGCGGAGCGCTAGCAACGGTCGAGGGGGTTTGCAAAGGTGTATCCGTGTTTTCGGGTTTGCTTAGAGACTCGAAATTCTCCACGATACTTTCGGGAGATTTTTCTGACTGACCTAGGTTTTCGCTATAGGGGGTGGGGTATACTAACGCTGGAAGATATTCGTCGATTTCGTCGTCTGGTCTTATGACAAACCCGACTAATGACAAATGGTTATTTGGGGACTTGGCTTCTAATGTTTCTTTCAATTGATTCGTAAATTGGTTTAAACTTTCGTCGTCAGAAAATTCTCTGATCTGTAAAGGACTATATTCCGGACTATAATATTTTCCAAAATTACTTTCTATCATATAATTTCAACTGTATCGGATTAACTTGTCTCGTCTTCTGTATTCTCTTGGGATCGAGTGATGATAATATTGTCAGAGGTTAACTCGAGTGATTGTATGTTACTGTCTTGATCAAACTTTACTACTTTTGCTTTATGGGTGACAGTTTCGGTTAACTAGTCTGAGTCTACAGTGGACACAACAGAACTCTTATTTGAACTGGGGGAAAAGGAAATTTTTTTGGAAATCGGAGTTGGTAGCTTGCGAGGTGAATTACTGGGACTATTACACGGGGACTCGGTTATATATTCAAGTATAAAGTTATTATGATTATCCTTTGGGAGCCTTTTTCTTCTTTCCTCAGGATACTCGTGGACTATTGACTCATCAATTCTTACCTTTGAACGAGTTGACCTCATTTATAATGTATTGTATACAAGTATAATTTTTGGTATACCGCATCAAAGAGACATGCAAAAATACATAAGAATATTATTGAGGTAAAAATTGGGCAGGAGAAGAGAATAGGAATGACTTTCTTTTTATTACTTGTAACGAAGAAGAATTATAGAGTTTTATTCTTTTAATTTTGTTTCAAAATCTCCTAGTGGTGAAATCGAATGTGGTTTTTCCTTGAGGAGGATGATTTGGTGTTTATTCAACGATTCGATCTTAGTGATTTGAGGTTTGCAAGGTGTCACAAACGGGTGATAGCGTATCCCTTGTCTCGAGTGAGCTTCGTAATCAACAACAAGTTCGTCTAGAAAATTTTTCCGCTCGATTGCTCGGATTTCTTTAAGGCGATTTATTTGGTCGTTGTCAGGTATTTCGGGGCCGGTAGTTTGGACGTCCCGACTGCTGTCTGCTCTGTATGCAGTCGTACTTACTTGATGCGACGTTCCAACTTTCGAGCGATTTTTACACTCTTCTACTTGTTTACGTAAAGGTCCCTGAAAACCTATTATTTTTTCTTGGTTAAGGGGTCACATCTACTCAGCAGCCGAAAAAAGACGTGTTTTTGTGATTTTTTTTTGGAAAATGGTTGCAGGTTTCAAACTTTTTTTTTTCACAGTAAGGGGAATATCTTTGAGTATGTTTCATAATTTTTTTATTGGAAAAAATTCCTAAATGTAAATGATATAGTGTATCCATCCGGACCGCTGTTCAAAAAGGCCTTCCACGGTGACCACTGTAACTGCCCAACCAATCATCTGAAATAAAAAAACCAAATAAATCCAGTTTTTGTATAGTATTATCTAGTCTTTAATCGAAGGATTTTTTTTTTCGATGCGTACTTTTTTAATATCGAGGAAAAATGGAGTGATTTTTTCACCGAAATTTGGAGCATCACTTTCGATCGGCAACCATTTTTTCAAAAATTAATATTTCATCAAATCCTTCGATTAAAGACTAGATAATAAAGGGTGTCCCAAGATTCATGGAAGAAATAATTTTTCATTCATGAAGTATACAGTATAGAATTATGTATGGAATAGCATATCGGGTAAAGGCTTTGCTGGCATATACGCACTCTTTCATCGAAATTTTCCATGACTGTTTTGCATAAATATGGCTGAGTTTCGTTAGGACAGCGCTCAATTTCCTCCTTCAAGGCGTGGGTGGTCGTGTGCTTGCTGATATAAAATTTAGATTTCAAGATACCCAAAAAAAAAAATCCAACGACGTTCAATCGCATGATCTGGGCGGCAGGCAAATTCTGATCACCAAAACGGGAAATTACACGAGTAGGAAATTACTCATGCAGTAATTGAATTGTTTCTCAGGCTGTATGGTATGTGGCACTGTCCTGTTAAAACTATATGTCGTCCACATCCATATCTTGCAATTTAGGCACAAAAAACTGGATTACCATGTTGCGATTGCAAGAAGAATGGTCCGATGATGCCTCCAGCCCGAAATTCGCATAAAACAGAGACACGTTGTGGATGCAGTTGTTTCTCAACAATCACGCGTGGATTTTCTGAATCCCAAATGCGATAATTTTGACGATTAACGAAGCAGTGAAGATGAAAATAAGCCTCATTGCTGAAAAAGATTTTGTTCGAAAAATCAGCATCCAATTGTCGTTGTTCCATAGTCCATTCAACGAACTCTCTTGGCTGTGCATGGTCAGTAGGCTTCAGTTCTTAAGTCAATTGAACTTTGTAAGCATGAAGATGCAAATTTTTCGTGAGAATATGCTGTAGAGAGCTTCTCGAAATGTCCAATTATTGATCACGGTGCCGAATCGATATTCCTGGACTCACAGCAACACTCTCACGAACTGCATCGATGTTTTGTTTTGAACGACTTGTCGAAGGACGGCCAGAGTGGCTACGATCACTAATTGATCCAGCCTCCCTGAATTTTTTAATTAATCTCTTCACAGTTGATGAAGTTAAATCACTATTCCAACCATATTTTGTACGAAAATTACGAAATGTAGCTGCCATAAAAACGCGTTGTTCTCTCGTGTAGCGCTCCAGTTTTAATAATGCTGAACTGTCAACTGTCACGCTATCTTTTTTTTGTTGGCAACGTTTTTTCCGCTCGAATGGCGCAAAATTCAAATCTTGCGTGAATTTTGGGATATCTTTTACTATACAAAAAACTAAATTTATTTGGTTTTTTTATTTCAGATGATTGGTTGGGCAGTTACAGTGGTCACCGCGGAAGGCCTTTTTTGAACAGCGGTCCGGACGGATACACTATATCATTTACATTTAGGAATTTTTTCCAATAAAAAAATTATGAAACATACTCAAAGATATTCCCCTTACTGTGAAAAAAAAAGTTCGAAACCTGCAACCATTTTCCAAAAAAAAAATCACAAAACACGCCTTTTTTCGGCCGCTGAGTAGATGTGACCCCTTAAAGAAAATACCTTCGTTATCTTGTGTAGATTTAATGATAGTGACTCCAAAATTTTGCTTGTTATACGATTCACTCGCTGTTACCGTTAAAGGACAATTTGTTTTACTAGAATTCAAATTTCTATTCCTTTCTTGCCTCAAGTAGGCGTTATGTACTACAATTGTGTCGTCGCAATGTTTCTTATATTCTGTGATTTTTCTTCCTTCGAGAGGGATAGTTTTATTATCGCTTTCTATTTCGATGTCAAAGACTTTGAGGCTTGACGTTTCAATTTCCGTGCGTGATGTTTCTTTCCTGCTATGTGGGTTTTCGGCATGGGTAAATAATTCGGATAGATAGTGGTAGGATAATTATGAAAATAAGTAATTGATATGAGTAATTATGTCTGTCTCGTTTGTATCATGTGTTTCGTGAGTGAACCTTGTGAGCCTTGACCGCACTTACGCGAGGGGCTAAACATAGGATTTCTCCCACTAGTGTAATGTGCTTCGTGAGCGAACCTTGCCAGCCTTGACCTCACTTACGCGAGGGGCTAAAACATAGGATTTCTTTCACTAGTGTAATGTGTTTTGTGAGCGAGCCTTGCTAGCCTTAACCCTACTTACGCGAGGAGCTAAAACATAGGATTTCGTTCACTAGTGTAATGTGATTCGTGAGCGAGCCTTGCTAGTCTTGACCTCACTTACGCGAGGAGCTAAAACATAGGATTTCTCCCACTAGTGTAATGTGTTTTGTGATGATTGTGTTGGTGATACGTGCGCGGGCAAATCTGGTTGCCCATGTGTTAGGTTGAAAAGTGGATAGTTGAGGTAGGGTTTTTAGAATGCTGACCGCTGGTGTAAGCAAGCCGGCAAATTTCTTAGAGGCCTATTTTATCGGAATGGATGAGGTAGGGTTTTTAGAATGCTGACCGCTGGTGTAAGCGAGCCGGCGAATTTTTTAAAGGCCTATTTTATCGGAATGGTGAGATAGGGTTTTTAGAATGCTGACTGCTTGTGTAAGAGAGCCGGCGAATTTCTTAAAGGCCTATGGCAGAAAGAGTAGCACGTGCAGGTGGAGGTGTTATGAGGTGTTATGCAATGTTATGAGGGATGAATGGAGGTGAACGATACTAGTGATCGCTCGAGAGGATTGTTAAGATAAGCAACGTAGGAGTGAATAACAGAACTGTTTGTAATTCTACTAATATTTTCAGAATTGTATGCCACCTGTTTTAACGCATGGTAGGTTGACAGAATATATGTAAATGACAGTACAAGGAAGTTAATGTTACGGAGCTAATCGTATAAAAACAATACAAGAAGTCTGATGGTTGTTTGGTTGAAAAAAATATACAATTACTCTCTATAGTTAATATTCGGGGAAGCTATTTTCCTTGTAGTTCTCCTTGCGTATGTTTTAGCGATTATTTTTTCTTGCTATTTTATTCGTTCTAAACCGAGTTGACTTAAGAAAATTTCTTGCGTGACTTGTTCAATGAGTTCTTGCGCGAGAACCTCGAGTTCCTTTATACGCACTTGAAGTTCCACTAATTTTTCCAGTGGTCCCATGCAATGGAGTACAATTTATAATTATATATATATCCATCTACGTATATGTCCTTCAATATAAATTCTATCTCTTTTTTATTCACCAGTCATTTGTTGAATATTACTTTCCACATTTGATTTCCACAAGGTCAATTTACTTACGAAAAAGACTTGCCAAATAACTAGAATAATAGCGGGTACTCTCTAAAACGAGTCAATCTTTGCAACGATGTCGATGAATGGACTTCTCAAATTGTAATTTTTCAAGGAGAAATCCGATCATCTAACTCAAATAAAAGTGTCACTTTCAACTATATCAATTTTTATAAATAAAATCGATTTATTAAAACCCGATAAAATTAATTTTAAAAAAAGGAAAAATCAATTTTTACACTTTAAATTCACACAGCGGTAAAAAGGTAAAAGTTAGACTTTATGCTTTTATTGAAGGGAAATAGTAAATTTTCACGAATTGAATTGATTCACTAAACTCAAAAAAAATTTTTTAAATCGGTTTTCACGAATTAAATCAAGATATTAAAATGCGGTAAAAAGGGAAAAGCTAGATTTTATGAATTAAATCCGTTTACGAAAACTGAGAGGAAAGGAGAAATCACTTTTCATGAAATATGTTGAATCACTGAAACTCAATAAAAAGTAAAAAATCAATTTTCCCGTATTAAATCACTTCTTGATGACGCGGTAAAAGTTGGGTTTTATAAATTAAATCGAATTACAAAGGCGGGTCGATTAACACGAACCAAAGTGACACTTTCTTAAGAAATCAATTTTCACAATTTAATTTATCTACGAAAGAACCGATTAATTAATTCGAACAACACGAACAATTTTCTTTATAAAATCACAATTTGTTTTCTTTTCGATTTTTAATTTACTCGCGACAAAAATTACTAATTAACTTGACACTTTCCTTTTTCTTTAATTAAATATTCACTAATTGATTCTATTCGTGACCAAGATGACCGGTCAATTTGAACAAAATGAACATTCGTTTAGGATCCCGGACGAGCCTCCAATTTTTGTTACATCAGACCGGCGTGGTATTTTTACAAAACCGATAAATTTCAGACGTGTGAGGCGTTTCGGCGTGTGTTTTCCGTACTCTGGTCAAGGAGAATGAATTCTCCCTTTACCCTACCTGACAAGAAACACCGAAGACGCAAGCTCCCTTTTGAGTCTAACCTTTCGGAAAATTACTCGGGACAGGTCTGAGAATGCTCGTTGATTGTTCGCGTTAACCGTCACTTGACTCGGTAAATTAAATTGATAAATTAACCCGCGGAGGAAGGGATTTTAGGGGAAAGGAAAATGGTAGGTTACTTTCACTTGGGGAAAAATTTACGGAAATATAAAATAAAATTGATTAGAAAAATTGCGTTGGTACTTACGTTTGGTTTCCTGGTGAAGTTGTTTCGCCGATAACCGATGCGTCGAAGGAAGAAAAATAATGGCAACCGTTTGTTAAAATAAAAATCGTTAAACTCGATGATTCGTGAAACTGTTAAAATTTATTTAAATAACCGAATAATTAATACACGTACGTGCGCTATTATCGAGCGCGAGCAATCGTTATTTGTTGGTACAATACACTTAACGCGATACTTACGATTCGATAAAACAGTAAAACGAAATACACAGTGTGGACTTGTACAAAAACGCTGGAAAACAATTGAATTTAATTTCTTTTAGATTTCTTTAAACTTGAGATAAATTCCGTATGGTTAACATTAAAACCGAGAAAAAGTGAATTCGAACTGAATTTAGACTGTTCAATCGTTTTTCTTCTAAGTACTCACTCTGAATTTTAGCTGACTCTACAGGGTGGGGTTCATCCGCGGTGGTGAGCCTGCTTAGCTCGCCAGTTGTAATCGCGACTCGACGAACATTCGATACTGCGTTCTTCACCGGGCTGTAACTTAAGAGCCTCAGGTGATCGTCGACTCGACTCTACTCTTAAGTATGAATTACTAATGTGTTCAAAAAGTAAGGTGAATTTTGTTTTAAAATAAAATTTATCTATTTATTCTTCCAAATCGATTTCGTCCCCCTCAAAATAATCCCCCCTAGCTACAATACACTTATGCCAACGTTTTTTCCAATCTTTGAAGCATGCTAAAAAGTCGTCCTCAGGTATAGCCTTCAATGCGCGTAGCGATTCACGTTTGATCTCTTCAATCGACTCAAAACGATTTCCCTGGAGTGGTCTCTTGAGCTTTGGGAACAGCCAGAAGTCACACGGTGCTAAGTCAGGCGAATATGGTGGTTGTGGAGCGACATGAGTGGAGTTTTTGGCGAAAAACTCACGAAGAACCAGTGCTGTGTGCGACGGTGCATTATCGTGGTGCAAAATCCAAGTGTTGTCTTTCCATAATTCTGGCTTTTTTTTGCGAATAGCTTCACGCAAACGACGCATAACACTTAAATAATATTCCTTGTTGACAGTTTGGCCAGTGGGAAGGAATTCGTAATGCACAAAACCACGATAATCGAAGAAAACTGTCAACATGACCTTGATTTTTGAGCGACTTCGGCATGGATTTTTCGGTCTCGGTTCACCTTTGGCACGATATTCGCTCGATTGATCGGTTGTTTTCGGATCATAGGCATAAATCCAAGTCTCATCACCCGTAATAATTTGTTTGTAGACGTCCTGATAGTGAGAAATCATTGATTCACATGCTTGAACGCGACGCTCTTTCTCGAAAAAATTGAGAAATTTTGGCACCAAACGCGATTTGACTCTTCTGAGGCACAAATGATCCTTCAAAATTGCTTGCACTGATCCAATTGATATTGCAAGCATGTCGGCAAGGTCTCGAATTTTTAATCGACGGTTTTCGAGCACCGATTCCTTGATTTTCTTGATGTGTTGCTCATCAATTGACGTCGATGGTCGTCCAGAGCGTTCCAAATCATCAACACGTTCTCTGCCTTCTTTGAAGTCTTTGTACCACTTGTAAACATTTTTCTGTGACATAGTCTCGTCACCGAAGGCCTTTTGTAACATTCGATACGTTTCAGCGGCGGAAATTTTATTCCGCAAGCAAAATTTAATAGCACTTCTTTGCTCAACAAAATTCGACATCGTAAAAATCGCCAAATTCACTTTTCTTTGTTCACAAAACCAAGCGTAAACTAAAAACTAATGATGATATTGACATGTAATTTGTCACAGATGTCACTAACAGTCCTACCAACTTGAAAAAAAAATCATTTGTCCGATTCGGTTACGGGGGAAGTTTAAATAAAAAATTCACCTTACTTTTTGAACACAGCAGTATATAATTGAACTGTCACTGCCCGGCGACTGATTGACTTCCTGGCGAGTGATTAGTCCTCACTACTCCTAACTATCAACTGCCTATTTCGGGCATTTCCCCGCCCTTATATAGGTGCTGGAGGGTCTAATTTTCTATGCGGGGGATTCTTGGAATTACAATAGAACTCGGACTTTGGACCTTATCGACGATCCATTTTTCTTCTAGCTGTGACGTCGTCGTCGTTCGATTCTTTTTCTGAGTTGCATGCGAGGCGATACCACATGTCGCGAAGTAGTTGAAGGATTATCCCTTGCTTCGGTGGCACGCGTCGAGATAGAGAGAGAGAGCGAAAAGCGCCTTGGTCGGGTAGCGAGGTATCGAGGGTTTCGGGCCATGCTGCGCTGTAGATCTGCGTCGCTTCCGCTGTCCCTTTTATGACGAATACCGAATATAGATCATCGATGATGTTAAACTTATTTTAATTCTTAATAGAGTGTAACGTAAATGGGCATATGTACATAACTACTATAGTAACAAACTGCCTATGGTTTTTATATCC